>SNQJ01S0107172.1:36303-52247 GCA_010110895.2 Picea sitchensis | reverse complement strand
TAAAAATAACTTGACTGGCCAAGAACTGTGGAAAACTCAGAAATGTGAATATGTGATGTGAATGGACCTTGTGGAAAAGGTCGATGAATGTGAATAATATTATGAATTTATATTGCAGGACTGTTGAGAGGGGATATGATGAAAAAGAGACCATGATGGCTACAGAAAGGCGGTGGAAGGCACCTGGAAAGGTGGTGTTAACTTCCACTGAAAATCAATGCCGTATTTGGACTTCACTGGCCAGGAGAACCAAAAGCGGCTCACTGGCCCTGAATTTAATGTCTCGCAGGCTGGTAGGTAGATGGCTCCTCAGGAATGAATGAGGGATGGGGAGGTGAACCACCCATCCGTAGAGTTGTTAGGCGTGACCAACGCGAGGGAAATTGCACCACACGCAACCTCGGAAGAGGATAAGGTGTGGGGGAGAAGTGACTGGGGGCAGACGTGAGGGGAGAAAGAGAACTCTGGCGATATGCAGAGTGAGTGATATCAGAGAGGAAAGAGAGTAACCTTTGCTCCTGGTCACTGGAAAACAGAGACACAGTCTCACAGCATCGTGGTCTCATATTGGGGGTGGCTAGTGGTAAATCCGTTGGGAGTCGCTGAGCCTACGGTTGGGTGGAAATGAGCACCCCTCTCAGCAGTTGCATAACCCCTGGTGTTACTTTCTGATAAGTGTTTTTCCTTTGACATCTTGAAATATATGTATGCTGACATTTATGATCATAAGTTGTGAAATCGTGAATGACTTCATTATAAGAATGTATGTATGATGTCTTGATCAGTATTGGTAGTTGTATGTTTATATGGAAAGACTACGTGTGGCTTATGCTCTCTTAAATTGTTATTTATATGCAAATTGATCTAATTCAGACTTCACACCTGGTTCTCGGGAAAGAGATACCCTTATTTGCCTTAGATAGTACCCTGGGTAAACCTCCCCATAGAGATACCCTCCTTGAAAACATCATCAAGAATCCTGGAAGGAGGACATGAGGGCGCAAGGCCCTAAGAAATCCTTGATAGGTATCGAAACGACAAACGAGATCCCGTTGAGAGATCTGTGGTCACTCACGACCATCAGATAAGAAGAAGAAGCTGAAAGGATAAGTACCTTAACCTTGATAGGTGTTGATCGACGGACGAGATCCCGTCGGGAAATCTGTGGTCACTCATGACCGTTAGATTTGGTAGGAGAAAGTAGGATGTTAAACGCCTTACCACCTTGTCTTTCTGTACCTTCATGGATAACAACGAAATTGGGATCATAGATCCCCGGGGTCCATGAGAACATCTGGACCGTTGATTTTTTCCTATATAGGAAGTCGGGGGAGGATGCACAAGTTAGGAACCTGTCCAAGCCGTCAGATCTCAGCTGGAGAACCTGAAAGCCATTGGATCTGTCAGGGGATACTCGAGGGTTAAAACCCCAGTGAATAAGGGAGAAAGCCCTGAAATGGATTTGGGTCGTCCGATTAAAGGAGGCCACGTGTCGTGAGATTTCTCATTTCAGGAAATCGGGAATCGGGAACTTAGGAGTTCTGATGACGAGAGATCGGGACGTTCCATGGTAGAAACCCTGGAGAAGTCATAGACCAACCGATTTCAGGAGGCTATGTGTCGAGAGATTACCCATTTCGGGAAATTGAGAATCGGGAACTCAAGAGTTCTAGTGACGAAAGATCAGGGCCTTCCATGGTAGAAAACCCGAAATGGATTTGGGTTGTTCGATTAAAGGAGGCCACGTGTCGTGAGATTTCCCATTTCAGGAAATTGGGAATTGGGAACTCGGGAGTTCTGATGACGAGAGATAGGGATGTTCCATGGTGGAAACCCCAGAGCAGTCGTAGACCGACTGATTTCGGGAGGCTACGTGTCAAGAGATTACCCGTTTTGGGAAATCAGGAATAGGGGATTCGGGAGTTCCGTTGACAAGATGTCGGGCTCTCGCCTTGATAAATCGTGACTTATAAATATCGAGATGTTAGAATGTGGTTAATTCCCAATGAACAGATGATATTTCTTGAGAGGATCTCGGAGTCTATAATGACCGTTAGATGTGGGGAAGAGATGTCAACTTTAAGTTGGGGCGAGAAGGCGCCTTAGGGTAAGTGGCGAGCAAATCTGAGCGGCCAAGGTCCACCCGCCTAGATCTACGGCTGAGGCTTCATTCTGGAGCCCCCTTGATGTTATGCCTTTAGTGGTGGCGGGGGGTCTGGAATCGAATGTCCAACTCGGGAATGGCCAGGATCAATTCGCCTTGATCAATGGCATTCAGGCGAATTCTGGATCCCCCTTTCCATTATGCCTTTAATGGGGGGGGTCCATAATGGTATGGCGTGTGAAGTGGGACCCGTATCCTGTCACACCACCCACCATGTCGTGTTTCCCCCTCTCGCCACCTGTACTCCACTCAACCGTGCAACAAGGAAACTCCTAATGCCCATCTGCCAACCCTGTAGGGGTTCGTCCCTATTGGCCAGTTGCTAGCCCTGTCGGGGTTCAGCGGTTACAGAGTTGAACGATTCAACATCACTGTAGCACCGAGGCACGAAATAAAAAGAGGCACCACGATTATTTGACCTGTGATCATGACCCGTGATCACATGGGAACAGAGATAGAGAAAGAGTTATCTTGTGCTAGCCCTCCATAGGTAATTCGAGGGCTCTGATTCTGCAGAAATCAACAAAAATTTGATTATGGTAGTGGGTTTGTGACAAAGATTCCAAGATTTGATTCTAGCCGCATATGCCAAGCATTTAGTGATCCCCTCTTATAACCACGGCCACTCTGACCCCTCACAGCATCTATGGAAGCCATATTTTCTCCCCTCATACTGCCTACTCAATTACACGATTTTCCTCAAGATTACAACCTAAGGATCAAACTATATGATGTTGAAGGTAACATATCAGCTCAGAAGCATCTAGACTAGTTTTATGATTTCATAGAATTGGAAGAGGTGGACTTTGAAGATGTGAAGATGAGGTTTTTTACACAAAGTCTTGTAGGATAAGTGAGGAACTCGTTCAAAGTCCTTCCACCAGCCAATATCACAAATTTTGAAGCTTTTGAGACAAGCTTTCTTACAAAATGGGGGGATAAGAAAAATCCCCTTCAGTTGTTGACACAGTACAACAACATGAAGAGATCACCCGATGAAACAGTACAAGAGTTTTCAGTCGAATTCATGAAGGTATATAATTGAATTCATGCTTGTTAACCCCCCCCCCCCCTAAAGTTGCTCAGGTCAGATATGTTGATTCTTTTGAAAGTGACGTTTCTTTATTATTAAGAGAACTAACATTTGCCACATTGGATGACATGATGACCGATGCCATAGAGGTCGAAGTGAACCTAACGGCTTTAGGGAATATGAAAACTAACTCTGGAAAGGACACAAATATAACTCAGGATAAAGCACATCCTTCAACATCACAAACATCAGAGGAAATGTTTGAGGCAATGATGAGAAACATGGAAAGAATGATGGAAAGAATGTCTCTGGGCAATAGAGATAACCCCATAGAACATGCTAATGATCCACCCAGAAATCCAAGGAGACCAACAATTCCACATATTAGACAAAGAGAGCAAAGGAATCAGGGGAACCAAGCAAATCAAGCAAATTAGGCAAATCAGGGAAATCAAGGAGATTAGCAAATAAGGCCTCCTTTTCAAAATAATTATATAGTTGAAAATTATGACGGATATTTTGAAGACAACATGAACTGGTATGATGATAAAGAAATAGAAGTGGTTTTTACTAAAGAAGAACACGACCAGTTCATGGATGCAAGTGAGATCTTTTTGCAAGATGAAGAGGAAAGGGTATCAGCAGAAAGGGAAGATTACGAGACGGGATTGCAAAACACCATCATTAAATTCCAAAGACAATACAACCTTCAAAATCAAAAGGTACCTCCAAACCCTCCAAATCGAAATCCCACCAAAGAAGCTCAGGGTAACATACCTTCTGCAAGTCAACCCAAAAAAGATTCAGCTGCAAAGGACTCTACTGGGAAGGATTCTACTGCAAAGGGTACTGTAGAAAAGGGAAAGAAGAAATAAGAACCCCAGAATAAAATCTTAGAAGAAAGGAAAGAAACGGTCACCAAAGAGGTAGAGAAGACTTCATCCTCTTTTAATTTTGAAAGTGAGATGGCTAAGATCAAAATTTATCTACCATTTAATGAATTAATAAAGAATAGCGAGTATAGAAATCAAATCATCAGGATGATTAAGATGGAGCAAACCTATGATACCCTGAACATAAAAGATGACCACCCAACCATCTTATTTGGACCAAGGGTAGAAGAAAGACATGAAAATGAAGAAGTTCCTCATTTTTATGTCAGTTTGAAAATCCACGACATGACTATGCACAATGTCATGTTGGATTCAGGAGAATCTCACAACCTGATGCCCAAAGTGGTCATGGACCAATTGGGTCTCGATGTCACAAGACCTTATAAATCTCTGTTCTCTTTCAATTCAAGAAAGGTGAAATGCCTTGGCCTGATCAAGGATTTGGTGGTGTCTTTGGCACAAATCCCCACAAATAATATGGTAATGGACGTAGTGGTCGTTGATATCCCTCCAAAATTTGGTATGTTGTTGTCTAGTTCATGGGCTGCAAAATTAAAAGGAACCCTCCATATGGACATGTCATATGCCACTATTCCTGTCTTTGGTCAAGACAGAAGATTGTATAGAGAGTTTTTTCTTAAATACATGGTCAGCAAAAAATCACAGCCTAGAAATCATCCTATCTATTCAGTGGAAACTGAATTGGGGTCTTCTATTTTCTTCAATGACCTGTACTCTGAAGAAGAGGAAACATAAATCATTATGGCTGACAAAGACAAGCTTGACCAGCAGATAGAAGAATTTTCAGAACAACAAGATGATGTGGAGGATCAAATATGGAAAATGAATTTCGATGGGGCTACATGTAGAGAAGGAGATGGAGTTGGCGTATGGATCAATCATCACAAAGGAGACTCAAAATTATGTTCTTATAATCTTGTGTTTGCATGCACGAATAACATGGTTGAATATGAAGCATTAATATTGGGGTTGAAAGTTTTGGAAGAATTGGGTGCCAAAATAATTGTTGTACATGGATGCTCTGAGCTGATTATAAATCAAATCAAAGGCATATACCAAGAAAAACACCCTTGATTGAGGGCTTACATAAATCTTGTACTATACCTCCTCGAGAAGTTTCCAGAATGTAATCTTTCAGCAATTCCAAGAGAACAGAATCAGGTTGTTGATGCCTTGGCTACTTCAGCAACAGTTTTCAGAGTTCCAATTTTCCCTGAAAAAAGCTACAAGGTTGAGGTCAAGTACAGGCCAGTGGTACCATATAATATGAAGCACTGGAAAGTTTTCGAGGATGACAAACAGATAGAAAGTTTCCTCAAAATGGAGAATGAGTTCAAGAATTTAAACATTGACGGTGAATATTGTGACGATGAGGTGGATGTTGTTGCTTTCAAAAAAGAAGGATATTTTGACAATCAGATTGCTCGCAAAGATATCGTTCATCTAAAGAGTAACAACATCCCCAAAGGTCTAGTCCCGTTGGGAAAAAAAAATTGATAACAATGATGTGGCAAGAAGTTTGAAGATCACAGTAAATGAAGGGGGTGTGGAAGACTACAATATTGGGACTCCAGAAGATCCAAAGATCTTGAAGTTGTCCAGAGAGATCAACCCTGAAGTCAAAGATAGGTATGTCAAATTAATGAAAGAATTCCCTGATGTTTTTGCTTGGAGTTATGATGAGTTGAAAGTTTATGATACCAATATAATCCAACATGTCATCCTGATCAAAGAAGATCACAAGCCATTCAAATAGAAATTAAGAAGGACAAACCTTTTGCTATTACCATTGATAGAAAAATAAGTAAAGAAATTGTTTAAATCCAAGAGCATAGTGTCCCTAAGGTTTTCCAAATGGGTGGAAAATCTGGTGCCAGTTCAAAAAAGGAGTGGAGAAATCAGGTTGTGTGTGGATTTCAAGAATATGAATAAGGTGTCTCTAAAAGACAACTACCCATTGCCTAAAATGGATCACATTTTATAGAAGGTAGTAGGTTCTTAGAAGATGTCAATGTTGGATGTCTTCTCAGGATACAATCAGATTATGGTGCACCCTGATGATCAATAGAAGACAGTGTTTACCACACCACGGGGAACATTCTTGTATGCCAAAATGTCATTTGGGCTTATGAATGCAGGGGAAATGTTTCAAAGAGCTATTGAAATATCTTTCACTAATGAAAAAGAAAAATTCATTGTTATATACATGGATGACATCATTGTGTATTCCGCCTTAGATGTGGAACACCTAAAACATCTCAGAAGGGCATTTCAAAAATGCAGAAAGTTTGGGATCTCATTAAATCCTAAGAAGTCAAATTTCTCCATGGAAGAAGGAAAGTTGTTGGGACACATTATTTCAAAAGAAGGGATAAAGGTAGACCCCAGCACAGTGGAGGGGATCCTAAAAATTAGCATACCCAGAAGTAAAAAGGAAGTACAATCTTTCCTGGGCAAAGTGAACTTTCTGAGGAGATTCATCCCTAACTTGGCTGAAATCATAAAACATATTACCAACATGCTCAAGAAGGGAAATGAAATAAAGTGGATTCCTGAGGCTAGAAAATATTTTGAAGACATCAAAGTGGCATTGACAAAGGCTCTTGTACTGGCTAGTCCCAATTTTGAGAAAGATTTCATATGATTCTCTTTTGCATCAGAACACACAATTGCAGGTGTGGTACTCCAAAAATATGACCAAAATTTTGAGAAGCCAATAGCATACTACAGTAAGATGTTGAGGGATGATCCTTTGAAATATGACATCATGGATAAGAAAGCATATGCTTTAGTTAAGGCATTGAAAGAGTTCAGAGTGTACATCCTACACTCCCATACTACTACTTATGTTCCCAGTAGGTCATTGAAAGACATATTAACATAGCTCGATCCTAAAGGAAAGAGGGGTAAATGGATAGCAGTTCTATTAGAATATGAACTGGGGATTAAAACCACCAAATTGGTCAAAGGACAGGGGCTTGCTAAGATGATGGCACAAACAAATTTTGAACTCTTGGGAATAGAATTCATTGCAGACTTGTCAGACAGTATAGTAGAAGAAGAAAGGGAAACTCCACAAATATCCCAAAAAATTCTTGACTCTACATGGTATGCAGATATCATCTTTGTGTTAAAAAATTTGTAGGATCCTCCAGAATTCAGTAAAACAAAAGCCAAATTCTCAAAATTGAAGGCAGCAAAATTTTGTATAGTGAATGAATTGCTATATTGGAAAGATCCAGGAGGGATTTTATTAAGTTGTTTGATAGAAGAAGAAGCAGAGAAAACCATCAGAGAGTTCCATAAAAATAACTGTGGAGGTCATCATTATTGGAAGACAACTATGCATAAATTTCTAAGGGCTGGATTTTATTGGCTTAGTATTTTCCCCGATGTTTATAAAGAGGTTTCAAAGTGCCATGAATGTCAAATATTCGATGGGAAAGGAAAATTGCAGTCTATTCCTTTAAAACCCATTTCACTAGAATCTCCTTTCAGACAGTGGGGCCTTGATTTTATAGGGGAGATACATCCACAATCCTCATCTCAACATAAATGGATCCCGACAACCACATATTATTTCACTAAGTGGATCGAGGTAGTTCCCACTAGGAAGGCTACATATGATGTTATCATTCAATTCTTAGAAGACAATATTCTGTCCAGATTCAAATGCCCGATCAAGATTATAACAAACAATGCAGCGGCTTTCAAATCTAAGAAATTAGAGAAATTTTGCAGTGATTACAACATTACCCTTTGTCATTCCATGTCATACTATCTGCAAGGAAATGTATTGGTTGAGTCTTCAAATAAAATCTTAGTCAAAATCATCAAAAAATTGCTACAAGAGAATAAAAAGGCATGGCACAAAAATCTCATCCACTCACTGTGGCCTGACAGGATATCCCCAAAGAGATCTATTGCCACATCCCCATTTCAGATTTCCTATGGCACTGAAGMAAGTTTTCCTACTACATTGGGGTTATCGGTAATGAGACTGTTGTAGGAGAAAAATGCAGAGACAGACGCCACACGAAGAAGGGTGGATGAACTCATTAGTGTACAATAGACCAGAGAAAAGGCTTTCCATAATGCCCAGCTGTGCCAAGTCAAGATCAAAGAGGCTTTCGACAGACATATCAAGGTAGATGACTTTGAACCAAGAGACTAGGTACTAAAATGGGATGTCAGAAACGAAGATAAGGGAAAACATGGGAAATTTGATCACCTATGGCTAGGCCCATTCAAAATTGCAGCATACCGTGGGAGTAATGTCTACGTGTTACAGGAGAGTAATGGAGAGCTCACCTGAGGAGGGCCTTTGAATGACAGGTTCCTCAAGAATTATATTTTTTAGTCATCACCCCACCATTCATTGTACATAATCGCTTTGTGTTTTTATTTGCGCATGAAAAAGTTGGAATAAAAGCAACATAGTTTAAGCCCGAGGTGAAGGCCCTGAGCTATGTTGGGTCAATTTCGAGTTTTTGAATAAGGACCAACATATTTAGATTGCATGAATAAACCATAGCCCAATGGGTAGGCACTTAGTATATAGCTCTTTTCTACCTCGCAGGGAGGATAGCATCCCCAATTGGAGCCAATGTTATTGCCATAAAAAAAATTCAGATAGGATCTAAGTCTCGAAAATTTAGCGAAGAGATACAGTGTTGTGGAAGTGCAATAGTTTGGAGGATAAGGTCACATATGGAGGCATATCGTAAAATATAGCGGAAGCATGAAAGGTAGGACTCGGTAGACCATAGATCTTGAAGCAACCCAGATCAATGGCCCAGACCCATATCGGGTGGTGAAATAACACGAGAGATGATTTTTAGAAGGCGGGCTGGGAAAACTACCATGGTTTTATTCATGGACATGTGGTGCCCTCAAAGGCACATCGAGGCGAAAAGCAGTCTACCCAAAACCATTCTTTCCAATCCCCGATATCAAAATATGGTAGGACTCGACAGACCATAGATCTTGGAGCGGCCTAGATCGACAGTCAAGACACATATCGGGCATTGAATTAGCACGAAGGATAATTTTTCGAAGGTGGGCTGAGGAAACTACCATGGTGTCATTCATGGATGCATGGTGCCTTCAGAGGTACATCGGGGCGAAAATCGGTCTAACCCAAAACCATTTTCTCCAATCCCTGATATGGAAAAACATGTATAAAAGGAGGGTCTCGGGTTCATTATTCTATAATATTCCAAAGCAATCGAACGTTTTAAAAGTTGTGCAAGCCCTCCATTCAAAATTAAAGCTCAATAGTGAACCAGTTTCGCACACCTTCCGCTGAGTTACAGGTATTTTTCATCATGGTCGCTAGCCCTATTATTTTATCTGTAACTGAGCAAGACCTCGCCTCTAGAGAAGAATCCCTAATAGACATAGACTCCGATGTTTTTGATACAGAAATAGCAGTCTCACCCATTTCTGTGTCCAGATCAAATTTGTTAGACAGTGTTGGAAAGTGAATACCCTTCCTCAAAGCAGCCCAAACCTCCATTACCCCTTACTTCGTAGAAGTAGTTTTCCCTTTCCCTGAGTTTGTAAGCTGGTGTGCGGAGCAATATTTGTAGGTAGAAAAGGTCATTTTGAATAAGGTAGGGTTAGAGGTTTTATGTGAAATAGATAGTCCGTCACTTCAACACACCCTCAGTATACCAGAGTCTTCCTCCACAATGTCAAATCCCTTCGAGGAAGAGAAAATGATCATAGTCTACAAAGAATGTCCCTCAGAAGTAAACACCTTGTTTCTACAAACCATTGTCAAACATGAACACCATTACGAAAGTCTGTCGTTACCTATCAATGTAAGCATTGTTATTATTGAGGTCCAGTGGGCTTGCTCCCTGCTTAGTCAAATTTTAGGGTTGGATAACGACAAGCTTGTAGTAGAAGTCATGTTGGGTTTCTTGTTTACCTTTTTTATGTCTGAGTCTAGTCTGTCGATTTGTATCAGTTTTGATAGGTTCATAGCTGATAATATGCATCAACATCTGGTAAATTTCAATTCATTGAGACACTTCAGATACTACACGCACTTGCTGAGAATGTTCCTGGAATTGAACAAGACCAAATTCCCCGAAACTACATTCATCTCAATTGAATGTAAGAGGATCACCATGCTTATTTGCATCAATAAGATCATGTCCAGGGTGCAAAGTCTTATCTTCGACACAGACCTGGCAAGGGTTTTGGAAGAAATGAAAATCTTTTCACAACCAAATCCAGAGAGAAGGGTGGGAGATTGTATGTTTTTCATACAATCTATTGTGATTTGGGTACATGGATATCAAGAAGGACCTTACCTTTTACCAGTATTTTTGACTCCCAGAATATTTTCCTTAGATTTTATCAGACAAAGGATCATTTCAGAGACCGAGCATTTTCTGAAAGCACAGAAGGCATCTAACTTAAAATTTACTTTCATAGTAGGACCCTTTGTGGTAAAGAATAGGTCTTGTTTACCTCAAATTCAAGCCAAACTCAGTGAATTTGGGTTTACATAGTTACAGTGGAGGAGATATGACCCGCACCAAATCATGTATAAAAGAAGACTGATGAGCAGACAAAGCCCCTATGAACATGAGCAAGTTGAAGAATTTGATAGATTGGCCAACTTGGAAACTTGTGCGAACATGGAATTCACTTTGCAAATTGATCACACACAACAAATGGATTGTGCACCTCTGCAGGTCCGAACACAGAAATATTCTCCAAAGTTGATTATTAAATCTCCAAAGGTGAGTGTTTATAACAAGAGGAGTAGTACAAAGGCACTAGGTACCAGTAGTCAGCAAAATATTCTCAAAAGAATGAAAATTACACCATCCTCTCAAGTGGTGGACCTTGAAGAAGAAGAACCTGAAAATAAAATGAGCATGTAAATGGTGGAAGGTGAAACCAAGAACGAAGAGGCTGGTACAGGATGCAATCCACAAATTGAAAGTAGCTCAATGGTTTTCAGCAACAAGAAACATATATTTAGCAAGACACCTGGGGCAGTCTATTAATCCAAAGAGGACTTAATGAACCAGTATGATGTAAAGGGAAGAATGGCCAATAGTGAAATAAGATACTTGTTTCCCGAAGTAGAGAAAATCTCCCAGCATAAGGCTTCCCTATTCTAAGTCAGGGATGTGTAAAGAAAGACGTTTAATATAGCAATAGAAGATAATGATAAAGTCTCTGAAATCAAGATGCATTATGAGAATATTGGTGCCCCTGACAAAGTAAAGTTTCATAGGAATGTCAGTGACATGCTATATTCAAACTACCTAAGTTTGAGTCTGAAAGTTTCAAGATTGAAAACACATGCACTAAAATTAGATGGGCAATTGAAATAGGAAAAAGCATCCAACAAAGCCTGGAAGACACGGGTCAAAAAATTGGAATTTGAAGGCCCTCAATGGATAAAGGTTTCTTTAGATGAGAAAGATAAGATTATCCAAATCCTAAAGAAGAAGCTAAAGATGTCCTCCATAGAACATCCACAAATAGCAGAACTAACGTCCCTAGAGAAAGAAAAAGAGACATTCAGACAAGAAGCACTAAATTACAAAGCTAAAGTGTTGTAGCTGGAAAAAGAGAAAGAAAATTGGTTACATAGACAAGTGGCAACATCAGATATGTTTTTCATTGTACCTTCTAATACAAAATTTGGATCAAGCACTAATGGATTGGTTCAAGATATGTCCCAAGTGAGTTTACAAATAGGGGAAATCAAAAGCCTTAAGGAGGCCTTAGAAAAGTTGAAACAAGAGATGAAAATAAAAGATGAAAAGATGGATCCACTCCAAAGAGAAAACCAATATTTGCAAGAGAGGGTGAGCAAGATGAAAACGAGGTTAAAAGATAAAACAATGTTACAAGGAGCTAAACATGTGATCTGGGATGCTATTGTTGTAGAGGCTTCTAAGTTCAGGGTTTATCTGAATTTTATAAATGACAAAGACAGTGTGGATACCATGACTCGAAGCATGTGTACTGTTGTTAATGAAACATTAGCCAAGAAACCCTCGAAATGGGCCCATAACACTATTGATTTGTTGAATTATGTGCCCACTACTGATCTTCAGACTATTGGGGTAAAGGATAGAACTACGTTGATCATTTGGGCTAGGAGGATCATCGCCAAGCACAACTTGCTCAAATCACTTCAAAACAAAGCTATGCAAATGGAGCATAGTATACAAGAGTTTAAGGATACATTTGAACAATTGTTTATAAAGGGCCTCCCACCATTTTGGGATGGCAAAGGTTCATTATGCAATCAAGAAGAATACAATTCTCTCCTCATTCAGTGTAGAATGGATCATTCCAAATTTGAAGCTATGGAGGAGAGTCTGAAAGGACCAAGTATGGTAGAGTATTTGGCCACAAACTTTGAGATTTTGAATCAATTTAAAATAGTGAATATTAGTCTGCCGACTATGTCCTACGCCATGTGCATTGACCTAGAGATTTTGATAAAGGAGATTATGGATTACGATATTCCTTCTGACTCACAGTGGAAGGAAATCATGCTGCTAGACAAGACAAAATGCAATTTTCCCGGAACCAATAAGTGACCTCCAGATGTCACCAAACCAACAAGTTTGACAGAAGATCAGGACAAGCCAGATGTCATAAAGGAATCTAAGCAGTTAGAGAAATATGTTCCTAGTTTTGAAACGTCTTTTGTTTAATCATTGTAAATTGGTTCATATACCGAGACTATGAGTTGAAATTATTATAATCAATTGTAGAAGCTGAAACGTTTTAGTTTCAGCCATTGTAATCGAATTGTTTAAATACTGGGGAATTTGAATGAATTAATGTTGGTAGAAGTGCAAGAGAACCTTTTTGGTTGTTTCTAACTCTATTGTAATTTTCTAAAGCTAAATTGAATATATATGCGGAAGCTTTGAATTCTCTATGAAAAGATTATAATGGTAGTGATATGAGTTTTGTCTTCCTTCATTGTATGTATTTCCTATGATCTTTTATTTCATTTTCATTTTATTCTATTTAAATTGAAGAGTTAAAGGCCCAGAATTCATCTTGTGATGCTCTTGGCTTAACTAATTTAAACTATGAATTTTCTTCTTAATGAATTCAAAATTCATTTCAGTAATTCTCTGATGCAGATATTTGTTTTCTCTATCTTCCTACACTCTACTTAAATTCAAATATAACTCAGATTCATTGCCTCATTTAGCCTTATCCTCTGGAGATTTCTACCGTCTAGTCATTTTTTTCATTCACTTTCAAAATTTTGACTCCATAGCCCTAAGTTTCCCCCCCCTTCATTGCGAACAACTTTATTAAAAATCCCCAAAAAAAACCAAATCTATCCATCGATTTCCAAAGAAATATCAAGTGACACAAGAGAGCCCTCTCTAAGTTGAGTAGACTAGTGCCTCAACTCTAAATCTAGTTGAAACAGTTACCTCTGTCATTTATCTATCAACCGGACAAAATTTATAGAGTGCTAACAGGTAGCATCGAACAAATATTTCCACGCGGTTCTATGTGTCTAGACGTGTGAAAATTGTTCAAAGCCTTCTATCCTTGAATTTGCTTTAATTAAAGGAATTATTAAATTAAAGTGATTTGTTAATTAGTTGAGTTGTATTTAAATAAATGGTTTAATTAGCAATAGTGAATTAAATCTTAAACATTATTCTCAAATGAGGTGAGAAGTAATGTCAATTATCAATCACTTTGGAGATTAGGGTTAAGTCATAAATCAATCTTATAAAAGGATGGCTAGGGTGAAGTAGGAAGAAACTTGACAGATTGATCGAGAGAGATTGATTTGACACAAGGAGGATTGGATCACGAAGGATTGTGATTCAAAGAGATCTTTGTTAGGTGGAGAAGGACTTCCATATAGAGATCTAGGCCAAAGGAAGAGGGAGAATAATCGTACAATAGAAGGATCAGTTGCCACATAACGGTGCAGTTATTTGTGTACAGGTCACATAGAACAACACGGGTTTCAGCATAACAGTAATGCATATAGCACAGAACAATGCGGGTATGAATGTAACATTTGCGTTGTTGTCGTACATGATTGTACAGCAGGTTTGGAAATAGATCATCCAGTCAGGTTTTGATGTACTTTGTCTCTTTTCTATTTGGTTCATTTTCCCAGTAAGGGATCCCTTGTAAGATTTGAATTTACTTGAATGATAAGATTAGTTGATAGGTAGAATATATTTGTGTATTGTGCATGAGATTTTAGTTTCCAATATCACTTTCGCTATATCTATTTGAGTTGAATATTCCAACAGTGTATTTTTGTTTTGTGAGAGACTAATTTGATTTGCAATAAGGAAATCACTAGATAACAAGACACCTATGTGTCGGAGTAATGATCTCAACACTGAAAGTTATGGCTCCTTGAAATTAGAATTTTTTTCCCTTTTTTGGGCTTGTCACATTGGTGCAATTAATCGCGTAGGTCAACTTCTGCTACTTATAGAAGAAAATCCATCAAGAAATAGAAATATTTTTATAGTAGGAACAAATATTATTACTAATTGTAAACACACAAAAACCTTCATATTTGTGACATAATGTTCCAGACACTTTCGGCAACAATCTGGAAATTCCAACATTGCACTTTTTTTGCACTTTTCCAGAATTTTTAGCCATAGTGGTTATCTCCCAAACTGAGAAGTTCTGGAAAAATTTCACTCATGAAAAATTATTTGGCTTGATGAGTAGAAAAAATATTGAATAGATGAAATTTTATAGTTCTATCAGTTGGGGCCCTTTTTCCTCCAATAAAAATCCCAAAAATCCCCCAAAAATGGCATGGAATAGTGGATTTTTCCTTGTTGGCACCTCCACTTCAACCTATTTGGAATATGACCTATTCCTTCAGTGGGTATTTTTGTGTATTCACTCTTGACACCATGTAAAAGTCTCATCATAATATGGCCTTTTCCAATGAGCACCACCTTGGCCTTCAAAAACATCTAATTTGCAATTTCTGGAAAATTGGTGCATAATTGACCAGCGGCCCTCACTAGCACTTTGATAGGCCTTGTCATTGCAGACATACCCATAAAATATCATCTCATTATAAGTTAATATAATCATTTTATGACCAAAATAAAAATTTGGATCTAAACTTCACTTTTTTAAACATAGGACATTATTTGTTGATGTGTCATCTTGCTAACATGGCCACTATTGTGACACCTTGGGTATGTAACATCCATATTTTCAATCCCCAAACTAGCGATGTATATTGTAAATGTAATATATGGTTGAGGGCCAAGAAATGTAATATGTAAATGATGTGAATTGAATATAAGGAATAAAATGTATCATCAGTTGCAGATGGACACGGATGGACATTTGAGGGCTTACTTCCCATAAGAGAGGGAAGCGGTCCAAGGGGAGAAAGTTTAGCCATTCTTATTAAACCCAAACCATTTCTTTCTAAAGTATCCTTACCATGAACCTTCCATTATCTATTGAGTGTTCTAGAGCCCAATCATTGAATTCATGTAAGAGGGTGGGTGTGAGAAGTCACATCCCATAATTATTGAGAGCATGGGGGTTGAGTATATTGGGGAAGAGTGTAATTCAAGAAAGAAAGAGAAAGAGGGGAAATTATGTTGGCACAGGGTTAGACCCAGGTTCACTCCAAGAGTGCACCAACAAGCCCTAGCTACTGGCCCTTTCGGCAACACCTGCGAAGCAGATGTAGTCTCACCTGAAGCAGCTAAGATAGGGGGGTTGCAGGACAGGAATGTCTACAACTAGGGGAATATCAAGTGGATCTATCACAACAACAATACAACATTCATATATCACTTAT
>SNQJ01S0107172.1:22081-36293 GCA_010110895.2 Picea sitchensis | reverse complement strand
ATTCCTATTGACAGGAACTGGACAATGTTTACGAAGTGGTTATCAATCATTCTAATGGCGAGCAAATGTGCATCTGGTAATGTATCCTCCAAACTAGTAGGTTCTTCGCCATGTTCCAACCTTGATAAGTGGTCTGGGCCTTTTTTCATTCTTCCCGGCTTAACTATGATCTCAAAATCATATTCTTGAAATAGCAGAAGCCATTTTCATATTCTCCCCCCCCAACACTAGCTTTTTGACTAGGTACTTCAGCGCAGAGTGATCGGTAAAAAATTTAAAGTGTCCTCCCAACAAGTAGTGGCGAAATTTTTGCAGTGCATACACCATGGCTAGTCCCTCTCTCTTTGTAGTGGTGTAATTAACTTCAGCTGTGGATAGATTCCTGCTGGAAAATGATAATGTATGATCAATTTCCCCTTGTCTAGGTTGTACCAGCACTACTCCTAATGCAAGAGAAGATGCATCGACATGCACATGGAATTCTTTGCTCCAATCTGGAAAAACTAGAATGGGTGTTGTAACCATCTTCTGTTTTAGTGTTTCAAAGCTCTACTGAAATTCATCTATCCACTCATATTGGCAGTCCTTCTTCAATAGATTCTCCAATGGTGTTGTAATTTGGGCATATCCTTTGATAAATTTCCTGTAATATCCAGTATGGCCCAGTGCAGTGCACAGTTGTTTGACTAAAGTAGGAGGTGGAAAATCAACTATAATTGAAATTTTAGATGGGTCAACCAGCAATCCCTGCTTGCATACAATATGACCTAATAGTACTCCAAATGGTGAGAAGAAGATGCATTTCTTCAGATTCAAAGAAATTTGACACTACCTTCATTTGTCCAACATTTGCCTTAGACATTCAATATGATTTTTCAACAAACTAAAAACAGTCCAATCATCAAAGTATGCTTCTAAAAATTTATGCAAAAATTCTTTGAACGCTTCGACCACCACCCTGGAAAAGATGGTTGGGGAATTCTTCAATCCAAATGGCATTATTGTATATTGGTAGGATCCCCACTCTATGGAAAACATAGTCTTATGACGATCCTCCTTGGCAATGTGGATATGATGGTATCCCGAAAATCCATCCGTAAAATAATATACTTCCTGGCCTCCCACGTTATCCAAAACTTCGTCTATGAATGTTGTAGGGAAAGGGTCATGCAGGCATGCATCATTCATCTTTTTGAGGTCCACACAGATCCTGATTTATCTTGTCTTCTTTTCTTGTACCACCATAGGGCTAATTCATTCTGACTCTTTGATAGGTTCAATAATCCCTGCTTCCAACATTCTATCGAGCTCGATCTTCACTTTTTCCTTGTATTTCAAGTTCAGTCTGTAAGGTCTTTGCTTGACTGGCTTCGCATATGGTTTCAAAGGTATTCTCATCTCACCCATAGGCCCTTTAATTCCCTTCATGTCAGTGAACTTGGTCGAGAACAAGTCCTAATATTCGTGCAATAACTCTATAATCTTGTCAATAGTAGCAGCATCCCAATAATCTCCGACATTGGCAAGATTCGGTGTCTCCTCTATCCCAATATTGAATTTCTTTATTTTGATCGGCTATCCTATGAATGGCATCTCAACTCATGGTCCTTCCACATTTTTGTGGCCTTCTGTCTCAGCGATGTTTACCTTCCTCGGATCATCATCTTCATCGGCATTAATGTTGTAACATCCTTGCAATTTATGGAATGGCGTGGTCCATTCATCCTCTTTTTTCTCCAAAGGGAGGCTATATGACTCCTTAAATACTTTCTATCTCACAATCTATAATGCTTGGTATATTAAAGGAAATTCACTTTCAAACAAAAAGGTGGCTACAAAATTCTGGATCATACCTTCCCAATCTGAAGTGACGAGGCACAGCTCCGCTTGAAGGTACCAGTTGATAGGGATCGTGTCCAACGTGTTAATGAATCTGTGCACCCATTTTTCTTGAGGAATGTCACTCCAGGCCTCTTCACAGCTTCGCACATGGTCCTTTGGGAAACTTCGACCTGTGTATCTCACTTCGCAGCTTCCTACTTGTGTTGAGAACCACATTGTCATCAATGTTCGACATTGTGTCCAGTCTGTGATGTTTTATTTGTGCACCCCCCACCATCTTTCTGGTGTAGATTTCATGGCCTCATCCATTACCAATAGCCTATCGTGTTGGTACACTTGTCTCAAACTCTGATAAAAAGTTTCCTAAAGAGTTCAACCCATCAAATGTGGCTAAGTTACTCACTGTTGTGCCAATCTAGCGAACCTCTCTGGTTAGTCTAACACATCTTCTGGTAAAGACTTCATACATCTGGTTCCTCCAGTTCTCTAGTGCTTCTTCTGATTCTGATGAACATGCATTGTCACTGCACCAGATCAGATTCCCATCGGTTGTAGGATTGATATAATCTTGTTGTCTAGTTGTTAGTTTGTAGATGTTTTCTAGTTCGTACGCATGGTCTTCTTCTCTAATAGGATATGTGTATCAAGGACCCTCATCTGGATATAAAGGTGCAATGACCCTAAGGATATTTATTTCCAATGTCATGCGCCTCTTCTTTAGATCAATAATAGTAGAATTTTCGAAGGCCTGATAAATTCCTAATAATGCAGGATAAGGGCAGTTGTCATCAATAATTTCAATTACTTCAAAATCTGTAAAGGTTCTAACTTCATCGATGTCCATAGGGACATTCTCCAATCGTCCAATTGGGATGACAGCTTGTTGATTAGCCATTCTAAGCCTGAAAGTGGAATAGATCAACTTCGTTTTTCCCATCAGTGCATGGGTTTGCTTAGTCATGACATTGACCTCCGACCCTAAGTGGAGGACCACATAGTCGATATCATATTCTCCTATTTGAGCATTTAGGTGTAATTCTTTATTTTTTCTTCTCCTTTTTCCAATTTGGTGCACTGCCCTATTCAGTAAGGAGTCTATCTTTCCTAGCTCATACTGCTTGATTAAATCTTGTAATTCTTGTACATCACTTTTATATTTAATCAACTTAACACAAGTGCACAAAAATTCCATGAGTTTGCTTAGCTCTTTCCCTTCTATTGGCGACGTAGACGGATCAAATGCCTGAGGCATTCCATATTCTTTGATTTCTGGTTGTTTCTTTGATGAAGACCCTTGATCTCCTTTGAGCTCTTTTCTTGCCTCCTCAAATATCTATCTTTATTTCTTAGCATCGAACGTTGGGGTCTTCTCTGTAACTTTCCTGACTCTGTGGTTGTCTGCAGTCTTTCATTGGGTTGTTTTGTCTTCTCTTGTAGCAACGCCTCCTCGAGTGATAACAACAACTCTAGGGTCTACTCCGTGAGGTTCATCATATATCAGTTGCACCTACGGGTTTTGTTGAGGTCCTCGTCTTTCATGAAGCTTAGCTAGTAGCAAGGGGAAGTCCTCGATGACATGCTCGAAGGAGTTTCAATAACTGCAGGTTGTGCAAGGGTTTTGGAAGTCCCTTGCTAAATCTCCTGCCTGCATGTAGTTGTAACAGATTATTTTCCCTTGGCCTCAACCCATACCTCCTCCTCCTCCTCATCGTATGTATCCATCGTGAGGATTGAAACTTCCTCTTCCTTGAGAATTATACCGTGGATTGTTTCCTTCTTGGTGTACTTCGCCTTGGATCTTATATATGTCCCTTGATCTTTCGTGCATCAAGTCAAAATCCCTACAATCTCTATCATCGTTCCCTATCGACTTACAAAATTTGCAATACAAGTTTGTGGGTGTCTGAACATACTTCTTCATATAATAGTACTCACCGGGGCAATGTCAATTTCTTCATACTTCACACCAGGGAAGGTTAACTTGCTTCAAGGGGCTCAGCACTACTGAGGCCAAATACTCATGAAACAGGGGACAGTGTTCTTTATCATGACCTTCGAATCTGCATCTTACACACCAGACATCTTCTCTTTGTCCTTCCCCTTGTCCTTCTTCATATCCTCAACCTGCAGAGACAAACTAGTTAGTTGACTCAAGATCTGGCTCATGCCTAAGCTAGATTCTCCCATAGGTGTTGATTCAAGCTTCATGGAGATCTCCAAAGCTTCTGCCTATGATGCAATATTTTTTTGCATCAAGGGAACTCTGATGTGTGGTAAAAGAGAAGCGATGAACCATTCTTTGTTCTACTCATCTGGGATCTTAAAAGTCATTCAGCGTGTTAGGGTCTTGAATCTCTTATCGAACTCCCAAACAGGTTCGCCTACCTTTTGTTTGATCTCCTTTAGCTCAGTAATACACTGTGACTCCAACTTGGGTTTTTTAAACTCTACAACCAACGCATTCTTAATCTCATTTAGTGGCTTAGGTTGTGCAAGTCCTTGGACAAGATTCATGTACCAGCTCAATGCACGATCCCTCGGCGTAGTGATAAACTGGTTTCTTTTAACATCTTCATCAGTAATATTTTTAATGCTCCATATGGCCTCGCATAGGAACCAGTGTTGATCAGGATCTTCAGATCTGTCTCCTTTGAAGATAAAGAGCCTCATCTCATCTGCCATAGAGCTGCCTAGGTTTCTTGTCTAAGTAGATGCTGAACTACTAGTAATAGCAGTCTGTGAACTCTGGTGATCCAGAATATTCTGATTACTTAACGTTTCTGAAATAACAGAAGGATTGATTTTACTTACTTCAGTGTTCTATGCAGCTCTTGATGTTTTTGGCTCGTTCTGGAAAAGTTCTTCAACCTCCTCTTCCTCTTCTCTAGTGGGTTTTGAATGTTCTTCATCTGTTAGAACTTCCTCTTATCCACTATAGAAACCTTTGTCTCCGTAGTTTTGCTTGAATAGGTTCTCAAGGTGAACTCCTCGAAATAATTTCCCACTACGCGTATGTCCAGCCTTTGTGTCACTGTCACTATCTGAATTCTTGAACATTATCCTTTTCGAATCCAACCAATCTATTGTATCTTCAAGACGTTCTTTTCATGCAACAACATCTTTATTCTTAGCTTCAGAAATTGTAAAAATTTTCCTCTGGGTACTTTGAAGAAGTATCTCTCAGCCTGGCTATATGATTATGTTCTATCAATAGCAAATTCAGTGATATACCCTCCAATGGTACTATCAAACTAGTGATCTACAGCCCTTGATACAGCGTTGTCGACTCTCTTAACCTTCTTAATGAACTCCGACATCCAGATCGTAGGAGGTCTAGATCTGATCTCAAACTGGGTATTGGCTAACCTAGCTAACCACTCATATAGCTCTTGATGAATTCCTCCAAAGAAGACCTCATGAATATCGATGAAGATGTGTATTTGCAGCCAACCTTCAGTACTTATCTTAGGGTTTTTTTTTTGGGCTTCAGCGAAGTCCCTCTCTTGATCCTCTATCCACTTCTGAATCTATGTCTTCAATGGGAACCACCTTGACATTCCCTTACATAGATTCTGGTCCTGGCAACAAAACCATTTGTTGGTACAGGGGCATACCAAGGTTCACTCCAAGAGATCACCAACAAGACCTAGCTACTGGCCCTTTTGGTAGCACCTATGAAGTAGATGTAGTCTTACCTGAAGAAGCTAATATGGGGGGGTTGCAGGACAAGAATATCTACAACTAGGGGAATATCAAGTGGATCTATCACAGCAACAATATAGCATTCATATATCACTTATCAGCTAGGTCTATCCTACACAGCTATATATCTAATCTAACATAAGACTGCAAATAACAATATAACAATGACAGAGATCCAGACATAAATCACACATATGACACAAAATATACGTGGTTCACCCTCTCTCTAGGGATACATTCACAAAATTGTTCTTATGATTTATTAAGGTAAAGCATACAGTTATTATCTACGCTCTCAGCTAGCAGATCTTCCTTCGCACATAGCTGAAGATCTCACAATACAATCCCCTCTCTCCACAACAGAGCTATAACAACAATATTACACCAATAATCAATGACCAACAACCACAACAACAACAACCAGGTCCTCTTGAACTTTATTTAAACATTAAAATCCCTCACCGATAGCCTTAGGTCTAAACCTATGTGCCAAAACCCTAGGTAACCTTGACCCGGTTTTTCCAAGCTTCGCCAAACTGTCTTTCCTTCTTCATTGTGTGGTGCTCCAAAGCACCCAATGATGGATTTTCTCTGCTTGATGAGTTTTCCATGATCCTTCTTCCTTGCTTATCTATCATCCTTGATCTCCTCGTCCAACGACTTGCTTTTCTGCAGTTCACTCCATCTTTCACTCAGTGACAGTTATTGTGTCTCCCTCGAAGCTCGCTTTTTACCTTTCCTTCCTTATTCTTCACTTCCTTCCATAACCAAGGGCCAACAAATTCATATTAGTAGGAAACCAAAATTACACATTCACGTTTTTGCATGGAGATTTATTTTTGCATGGAGAGTTATTTTTACATGGAGTTTTCTAGACAACAAAGGAGTTCTGAGAGTTGAAGCTTGAAGGTGGCTATTATGGACATGTTTGGTAGTTGTTTTTATTTGTAGTCTCATGGAGAAATAGGTTGCGGGCCTATGAATAATATTCTTCTCAAAATTCGTCAGGGGGAGCGTGTGTTTTATTGTTGGGAGAAATCTTGTTGTAGCCTTAGAATTCATGAGATCCCAAAAGAGAGATTTTGTGTCTATATTGCATTGGAAACCCTTGAAGGGAGAAGAAATGAATGAGGGATTGTGAGCAGTGAAGGGGGATTCCATCACTTCATTTGTACAGATTGTGGAGAAGAGAGTTGGTGGACCAGAATTAGTTGTGGGAATTTACTGTTGAGAGGGGGACATTAGCGAGCCTTAGGGACCACCATATCTTGTGGATTCATAGCCCTAGCTTGAGGATGAATTTCTATTGAGAACTGGAACAACAAGTCTACGGTTGGGAGGAACGTTCGTCCTTTGTAGAAGGTTGCATATGTCTTAAGATAAGTGTTCTTATTTGTTGCGTTTATTCGTGTTAAATGTTGATATAGTTGTTTTGCATTTCACTTTGAGTTATCTTGGTTATTGCTACTTGTTGTGAGTATATTGATGCACATGAATCACTACATTTATGGTTGAATGATATTGTATGTATTAAGTTTTTTTGTACACAACTAGAGTAGTTGCATTCATGTTTTTATTTAGTATGCATAGTTAAATGAGCTTGAATTTCATGTTGTGTATTATTTCTACATTTAGAATTGGTAGCTGAATTTTTTATTGGTTTGTTTTAGAAATAATGAGAACCAGCTTGGGGCTTAGTGTTGTTACAGAGTGGTATCAAAGTTTAAGTTCAACACTTGACCCATATGGGCCAAGAACCAGATTCAACCAAATTTGTTGTTACAATTTTTCGGTCTATGGGAATTTGGGGGAAAATGGTGAAAAATCAAAGTGAAAACCCTAAATTCATGAGAAAATTCATGTCAAGTTTTCCTCATAGTCATTGAAGAAATGTTTAATGGAATCAATATAAAAAGTTGCAAAGATAAATTTGATCTAGAAGTTTAAAAATCCAAGTTCTAATGGGGACTGAAGGGACTGGGAGAGTTTGATGAATCGACGACTAAGATTGCATTTCATCTCGAGATCAATAGCTGAGATTCATTGTAAATAAATTTAAAAACTTATAAGTTTTTAGGAGTTAGCAAGGTTGAGCAGATCAACGACTAAAATTCATTTTTTTCGGTTGGGAAAAATGGGTCAGATTGACGATCTAGATTCATTTTTGGTCGTTGGGAAGTTGGAGCTAATCGATGGTTAGGATTTGTTTTTAGAGGTTGGAAAATAGAGCAAATCGACGATTGAGATTCATCAGCAAAGTTGGGTGAAGTTTGGAGAATTAACAGTCAATATCATTCGCAATGGAAGATCGACGACCCAAATTCATTGGGAATTTGGTCAAAATTTTCTAAGTGTTGGAGTTGGCAAAGAAAAAATTTAAATGGTAGATGGTCAGTTCAGCCAAGAGAAATCATCAATGACCAATGGCCAGGTCGGGAATTTTAGCAAAGTGTTTCAATCAAGAAATAGAAAGAATTAATCATTAATGACCGATGGTCAGGGGTCGATAGAATTAGTGAGGTGTTCAGTTCACCCGAAAGAAGCTATCAACCATCGATGAAGGAAGGAGGTTGTTGATGTGTCATGCCACATCAACATCCATGTGTGATGCCATGTAATTAAGAGTGTCATGTTAGAGTCTATGTGTCATGTCACATCAACATACATGTGTCATGCCACATCAGCCAAGAAATTCCCAATGGGCAGGTCAATCGATTTGGAGAAGTGTTTTCATATGCCAACAGGAATGGTCGATGGTCGGTGATCAGGTCGGCAGAACTAATAAATTGTTTCATTCGCTAACAAAAATCATTGATGATTAGGTTGGTCAGTTTAGTGATGTATTGCAATCGATATCCAAAGGAAATGGTTGATGGTTGATGGTCGATTCGACAATTTTGGAAAAGTTTTGTGTGTGTTCAAAGGAAAACATCAATCGTCAATCACTGATGGAGCTCATATCACCGATCTATATTGCTTCAAGATGTCGATCAACGATGGGGATTCATCTGCAGGCCTAAGAAAGGATTAGTAGATCAACAATGCAGATTTCACCTGATTTGAGATCGATGACTCAGATTTAAAAGACTGTTATAACAATAAAACAGATAAATTTCTATGAATTTTTTAGATTTTTGAATGTCTTAAACTTGCGAGGAAATTTTGAGGCCCTAAACGACGTGTTTAGGAAATCAAAACCCATGATAATAGAGTATATTGATAGTAAAATTATTTTCTATTGATCGAATAAAATAACTCAAAGTGAGCTATCCAATGAGCTACTCCGAGTGCAAAACAGAGCTTGTATGAGAAAGTTACAGCTGAAACAATTAAGGTAAAATTTCATCACTTGTTTACTTCTAGAGAGCATAAATCCTTGCACAAAAGTTCATTTGAGGCATAGAAGTAGTCTATGGAAATATTATGAACCATAGAATACATCTATGAGGCCATATTTGGAATCTACGTATGTAAAAATGTGCAAGAAGAGAAAGAATACACATGTAGCATACAAGGATAAATTGGGAAAAACAATCTAAACTTTTTCAGACCATAACTTCTAGCTCGAAGCTCATATTTGAGAAAATGAATAGTCACTAGAAAGGTATTTAGATGGAGAAGACATCTATCCACCCAGAATTTTGATTTGGTTACTAAAATTATCTCAAAAAATAATAAAGGAATTATGCAGCAGTAAGTAAGTGGAAATTGTAGCTTGTGGATGTTGCAACTTTTCGCTCAAAACTCAGAATGAGGCATGAGTACAACCATTGGGGATTTGTTTCATAGAAGAATGTGTTTAAGGAATCATATTTTGACTTGGTGCATTGTTTTCTTCATAAAATGATGTGAACAATAACATGTATTCTACTTAATGGAATGTTTTATAGTATGCATGTCCTAACAATAATTATTACATGCACATTTATTGCATAATTAGAGGTGTAGAAAATCAGACTTTAGTTCCTATATGAGAAGTAGAGATATGGAGGATGCACAAGGGTCTTATAGCCATGAAGAAGAGATCAAAGGTTTTCATGTCATCATGGGAAATGCTAATACAGAGTCTAATGGAAGAAGCATGTTGGCACAGGGGCAGACCCAGGGTTCAATGCTCAAGGGCACACCAACAAAACCCTAACTATGGGCCCTTTCAGCAACACCTGCGAAGCAGATGAAGTCTCACCTGAGGTAGAGGTAGGGGTGGTTGCAGGACTCAGATGTCTGCAACCTTAGCTGGGACACAGATCTATGATTATATCTTTTACAGGGCACTTAGCATAGATCACTCATCAATATTTAACCCTTATCGTACTTCGCAGATAGCACAGAGCATCACAATGAATACTTAGACTAAATATGATTCAGTACTTAGCCACAGAAATATAGATTAGATTCAGCAGATCAAGCACTAACCATATTATATATCAGATCTAACATTCATTCATATAACATAAGCATAGAGCATAACTAGATCTCTTTAATCACAGCAAGCCCTTAGCCAAGAAGAAGATAAACACATTAGGTCGAAGCATAGAGAAAAATACACACATTTACCATGGTTCACCCACACCTTGGGGCTACATCCACAAAGTCTTATTCTTTATATTATCTTGGTCAAGTGGTTACAACACAGAGATTCATTGACCCTTACTTCGCACAGGATAGAATATCTGTGCAGCCTGCTAGATCCTTCTTCCTTGCACTTCAGCACAAAACTACAACAACATTCACTTAGCTTTTCAATCACCTTACAATCATGCACTGAGCACTTGCAATATACATCTAATCACATAAATCCAACTACTAGCACTAAGCCTTTAGCTATACATCACATAGATGTACTACTACTCTCTACTTACATTGCCTAAGTGTTACACATCAAAAATACTCACTTTGATAGTGTCGCAAGTGTTGTCATTATAAGTGTTGCAAGTGTCGCATTTTTCTCACAAGTGTCAAAAGATTCGCAAGTGTTAAAGAAAGCGTACTGCCATGATGTCTATGTTGTGCCTATAATGACATGAGAAGGACACTTGAAACACCTCAAACATCTGATTTGGAAGAAGAGAAATGAGTCAACAGGCTCCTAAAAAATTGAGTTTTTGGAGGGGAGCGCTCCCCTATACCTCTTCTAGGAGTGTTGGCGCTCCCCTTTACACTGTCTGGGAGTGTTATAAAGCTACTTTGGCCCTTATGGAGGAGTGCTATTGATTTTAGGAGTGTTGAAACCCCCCTTAAGCCTACTGGGGGGCGCTACAGTGCTCTGATGGCCCTTTTAAGGGAGCGCTTCCTATTCTAGGCAGTAGTTAAGTTGTTGAGATGAATGGGGGAAGGATCCTTTCATTCTTGGAAGGAAGTTGTATTTGAATCCCTAGTCCAGCCATGTTCTTAGGGTAGATCCTCAACTGAAGGAGGCAAATCCTCAACTTCCCCAAGGATATATCAAGTGGTTAAAGCCTCTCCAAGGCTATATAAGCAAGCTTTCTCATGGTGAAAGAAAACTGGAAAAGGAGAATCACACCAAACTTATGATCTTATAAGTGGTGTTGGAACAGAGATAATTTGGAAGCAAGAGACCTATGATCTCATAGGGATCAATCGGTGAATCTATCATCATTCGGATCATGGATCTTTTGAGCAAGGGGTAGACAAGGAGGACTTGACGAAACTGCTGCAATTCATCTATGGTTGTAAGTAATGTTTTGTCCTCATTAATATAATTTTCTTGGCCTATTTATTTCTAATTCATGTTCAATATCACATGAATTTGTCTCTTTAGTAGATAGACCTATTTCAGACTAATCGTGATAGAGTAGGAAGTGGTCGTACTTCATTTTTCTATAGGGCTTATCGAGGAGAGAAAGATTGGAGCTCAAATCAGAGCGTGTAGGGACAAACACAAGTAAAAGGTACTTCTCTTCTCCTTCCTTTTCGCACACTAGTCCACCTAGATCCAAAAGGAAGTCAGTGACCATGATAAGCAATTTCTGTCTTATATTTAAGAGTCTATCTCTTTGAGGAGATCTACCTATTCACAGGGAGATTTTCCTTCAACAGAAACTGGCGACTCCACTGGGGAAGAATCAGAACTTTCTTAGTTTTGTTTTTCCTCATAGACCTTGTATTACCCTTTGTGTTCTTAGACCTTTTTCACCCCTTCATATCTGATTACATTTGTTGATTGACTCTTTACCCCATCACACTCAGCTTACCTGTCAAAATTTTATCAAATTTTTTTTTTTTTTTTTACATTTTTATGAGTTTTTTTAGCCTGGCGCCCCCCTACCCATGTTAGCAGAGAACCAGCACTCCCTAGAAGTGTTGGAGAGAGTGTTATAACGCCTTGGTGTCCCTTACACCAAAGCGCCAGCCCTTTTTTTCTCAAAATCTCTTCAAAATTTCCATTTTTTGGAGGTCCAGACCCTGTTTCTTCACTTGCTGAGCTGCTTTGTGACGAAATGATTCTTCCTTTGACCTTTGACATGCTTCCTCTTGAGAAGAAAGAACCTTATTGTTCATATTTTATGCCCTTCTTCATTCTTTTTGAGTTTTTTTTGTTGAGAGCTTGAAATCGATATGTTGTTTTTCCCTCTCCTATCCGACTGAGCGGGAACTCTAGTAAAGGACATCAGAAGTTTGTAACTCTTCTCATTTGGTTCTTTGAGGTCATCTGATCCAATCTCTTTCTCCATCCTTTTGAATTTTTGGTTTTCTTTCTCTTGTTTGATCGCAAAAAAAGTGTGTGTTGTTTGTGCGAAATCTACATATTATTGTCTAAATCTCCTTGATCTGAAAGGGTATTTGGCAGGAGAAATTTTGCATTGAATTGATCATCATTCACATGAAAACAACAAAAGTACATCTTAATGATTAGTTTTCATGTTAGTTTGCATTTCTGAAATGTTATAGCATCATATTGGATTTGATTGAGAACAAAATTGATTGAGGGCATTCCTTATCAAGTGTTTGATAGTGAAAATGACTCTTCCTCTTTCCCTTAAATAGGTATTCATTGAAAAGAAATGATTGCTTATCATATTTCATGCATATTTTTGGGAACTGAGTCATCATTCCATCAGTTTCACTTTCGTACACCCTCTGAGTAAACAACAACCATTAAAATCAATGCTTAACTAAAATTTATCAGACTTTTTACATATTTGTTAGCAAACCTACATTAGTTTAAGGTGTAGGGATTTGGAATAGGTTGAAAGGATAACTTTCCAAAGCTATCGAACAAACTTAGTATCTTGCGGTAGGGAGAGTCAAATCCAATTGTCGTATTGGCTTGCTAGGATCTCCCTCTCACACAGGGGTTATGCACGAGGTCACATTCGGGTGAGTTACTGAGATTATCCCTTCGTGGCCCAACTGTTTGTAGTGGTTGGATCGTATATTGGGGGTCACTGAAAGGTATACCCACGATTATGTGTGGGAGCCTTTCAAGATAATTTCAGACTTGTTATCCTACCCATACGTTCCGACTGGACTGTCAACTGTACCCACCCAAGGGATGACTATGATTTGGTGACCTTAGTAGCCACAATCTTTAGGGTCTCACACAGGGTGACGATGAAGGGAAGTCTCACTGTACCTGGAACAGACGTTGGTCAAACTCACTCGGGCTCCTTGGAGGGTAAATCCACAATTACTGCGTGGAAGCTTGCACCAAGGTTTAAGTCTGCTAAGAAGGTCACCAATGTAACTGATCCACCCGCTCTATCCCCACCCCTTCCTATTTTGATCTCGCGATGTTGGATTTCATCACCAACTAGTGGTTTCATCGTAGGAAGGTTTCTTTGATTGATTACTTCTCAGATTCATAGCATGTGTTGTTAGTTTTACTTAGTGGACCTTAGGTCGAGTTAGTGTTAATGGCATCGAATCCTGGGAGTACCAATGGAGGAACCCCTTCTCATGGGGAACCTTATACCTTTCCTTCGTTTGGAAACTTTGGTCCTCCATATGTTTCCACACTGAGTCTTCTAGGAATCACTATTGGATTACCAGTTTGGTTGTTTCCCACTCCGGTGATCCTGAATCCTCCCAATGTTATAGTTTCACCTAATACTTTATATGTCGGTACACCACCCACACATCAACCTCACATCGAATTTTCACCTTCTTCGCCCATTAAGTCTCCTTCCATTTCTCCTTCTTCGCCTAGTGAAATCTCTAAAGCAAGTAGCTAGGTTGATCAGAAGAAGAAGAAACAGAAAGAGAAGAAGAAGAAGAACCTGAAAAGGACAGAGACCCCAACAACATCATATGTTGACTCTAAGCAACCAGTTACTATTAATAGTACTGGGAGTTTTGATGAGGTCAACAAGATTAAAATGAAGAATCCAAAACCCAAATTCCCTTGCAGCCTTTGTAAGGGTGACCACTTTCTGAGGGATTGCCCCGGTCATACCCAGGTCTTAGAAATGTGGTCCTCCATTTCATCGGCCTCTATCGGTCATGTCGATGATACCCCATCAACTAGTGATGTTCAAGTTGGTAAGAAGAAGAAAATTGCCAAGTTCCCTTGCATGTTATGTAAAGGTAATCATTACTCTCACCTTTGTCCTCGCATGGACGAGGCTTCTTCTCTTTAGGAAAAACTTCAACTTCCAAAAGGTTATCGTAAGATTTCCTTCGCCCCATCATTGGTTGATGGACTGGT
>SNQJ01S0107171.1:10951-29708 GCA_010110895.2 Picea sitchensis | reverse complement strand
ATGGAAAGTGGTTAACCCTAAAATAAGGAAAATAGGTTAAGTGACCTAGAAACGGGTTAAGTGACCTAAAAATGGGTAAAATGACCTAAAGGATGAAATTATAAGTAAGATAGCAATGGTCTCTTGTATATCATCCTTTTTGTGGATCAATGAAGAGCTTATTGTGAGAATATCTTTCAGAGTATTGATGGAGAGCTTCTTGTGAGAGCTTCTTGAGCATGTTTGGTGTGGAACAGTTGAGCATCTTGAAGATCTATAGGTGACTGAGGTAAAAAAAGGATATATAAGTCGAATTGACACAGACCCCCCAATCCTCGGGTCAAGGTCCGCTCAGGATCGCTCTATATCTGCCCTTTGAGTCTCTATTGACTCTTTGATTCCTCCTCAGGGAATCCTGCACACCTACAATGGTGTTTTTCCATAGGTCCTTATGAATTGAGTTGCATGATCAAACACTNAGGGTCCTTGTCCCTACAACCTCCGAAACCCAAAATGTTGAACTCCTATGCACTCGGCAAAGGTTGAATTTTCGATGGGCTTCTCACCTCATCAGGATTTTGGACTTTGCGATTTCGCGAATCCAATTGCAAGGCTCTTCGTCCTTCTACCTTCGAACCCTGAAATGGTCCACAAGGTTTGAATCAGCTAATCGATGAAGACATGCCATTTGTCATACTTACGGTTCTCTACCTCTAACATAGACTCTTGCCACTTGTCACTCTTTTGGGTTTTCGAGACTTTCGCTCCCAAAGTGTTGTCTTCTCCGTTTCCCGACACCTGAAGTGTCGAAATCCTGAAACTCTAACCTAATTCTTATCACAACTCACGACTTCGGGACTTTCATCTCACTGTACTCAACTCCTTGTCATTAGAATCCCCAAATTGTCGAAATGATCTAACGGCTTGTGCAAAACATGATCAATGGTCCACGTTGATTCTGGGTCCTAGAGTAGCAAGCTTGCCTACCTCTCGCCACCCTGCAACTTCCCTAGATCCTACAGTCCACGTGATTTTGTGAATCTCTCGCAAAGAATTCCAACCACTCGTTGTTCCTTGATAACTCCTGCGAATATAGTAAAATTTCTTCCCTTGAACCTTAGCTTCCTATAGAGCAACTTCACTTCACCTCCCTTTGAAGTATTTTTGAAGGCACTAATCCTCCTGAGCTTTCTTTGCAACCTCGAGTCTTCAAAAAGACTCATGCGCGCACTCCATGCGGAAACCCTTCAAATACCTCTGCTTATTTGATTCCTTTGACTTTGTGCACTCCCTTTGCAACAGGAGTCCTTCAACTCTTCCCTTGGTTGATAATTTCTAAAATTTCAACCATCCTGCGCACACCTTGCATAGCTTTTGTTCTTCCCTTTCACTTCTTCTGAAATGAGAACAATGGTATCCCTCCTAAGATTTCAGAGATGAACTCTGAACTTCTGTCAATGCACTCCTTGCGGACGCTTCACTACACTCCTTGCAGGAACTCTCACTCAGGTCGATAAACAATTGAAACTCATTCTTTCACTCTCTCAGACTTCAAATATAAATCATGAAATCATTCATACATAGCATAATAGAAAATGCACAACAGAAAGATTAAAACAACCATAAGCATAGCATTCAAAATATATACACAGAAAGCATTATAACACCATGAGTCTGAATCAAAGCTTCATATATTAATTCAGAACTTCTGTACATGGGTTCTTCTTTTCACAGCTCTCTTCTCTCCTCTATGCTCTCTACTTATGATTGATAATGTTACAATGATACAAAGGTGAGGGTGTCTATAGTCGGTTTTCCCTTCATCTCCTAAAACTGTCTAATCTACAATTAAATTTCACCTACTATCATTAACTACACATAAATTCCTTTTACATTCTACAGATGAGAGTGAACCACTCAATATCTGTTCACAATATCTTGAAATAAATGTAAGTATGCTTCCCAAGATACCACATTTATACCTGCTTCCTATTCTTTCAAAAACATTTCAAAACAACTCAGAATGTGCTGAAATGCGTTGGCGCTTGTCCCAACTATCTTCCGCCTTCATGCTTGCGTGTATGTTGATGATGCTTGTGATGCTCCTGCATCATACTCCCTCACTTGAAAAAATTTCATGAACTCATTTTCATGAGCTCTTGCATGGTTTGTCCATGCTTCTGAATTTATGCTTCATCTTCCCAACTAGCATCTTCAACTGGATGTCCTTTCCATTTGACTAAGTATTCAAAATACTCTTCTCTCCTGGTCTTCTTGCTGACTCTTTTGTCCAGTATTCTTTCCATCTGCGGCCTTTCGACTATAGGCATTTGTTTAGCCCACTAAACCTCTGTCTGTTCACTATCTTCCCCTCCCTCTTCGATTCTGTAAGCATACAAATTTGAGATGTTGAATATCGGAGAAATTTCGATCCCATAGGGTAATTCAATATCATATGTGTTTGTCCCAAATTTCCTTATGATCTTGCATGGTACAATCTTCTTCATTTTCAATTTGTTATATGTCCCCCTTGGGAACCTTTCTTTCCTCAGATGCGCAAGAATCAGATCACCAACTTCAAATTGAATTTCTTGCCTGTGTTGATCTGCTCTGCATTTATATTCTTAGCTCGATTTTTTCAGTCGTTCCTTCACTTGGCTGTGAAGTTCCTTCATAGCTTCCGCAAAATACTCTGCACTAGCACTCCTAGTCGCATTCTGCTCTGAATCCTTCAATTCAGAAACTCCCCTTGGCTGCATTCCATATACAATTTGGAATGGACTCTGCCCTATGCTCCTGTTAAGTGAATCATTATAAGCAAATTCTGCCTGTGGCAGAATATGATCCCACTGACTATGGTGTTCAATCACTAGGCTCCTTAGCAAATATCCTAAGCTCCTGTTTACCACTTCTGTTTGTCCATCCATCTGAGGATGATAAGCTGATCTAAACAACAAGTTTGTCCCCATCTTCTTCCATGAATTCCTCCAGAAGTGTCCCACGAACTTGGTATCCCAATCTGACATGATACTCCTTGGCAAGCCGTGAAGTCTAACGAACTCTTTGAAAAATAGATTCGCAATGTGAGTTGTGTCATTGGTTTTCCAACATGGTATACAATGTGCCATTTTAGAAAATATGTCTACCACCACAAAGATTGAATAAAACCCTCTTTGTGTCCTTGGCAGCCCCAATATGAAATCCATGCTCACTGCATCCCATGGCCTCTCAGGTATGGGTAATGTCTGGTATAACCCTGTATTCTGCCTTCTCCCTTTCATGTGCTAAAAAATCATGCATCTTTCCATGAATCTCTTAACATCAGTCCTCATTCTTGGCCAAAAATATGAGCCATTCAACTTTGAGAACGTTTTTTCATGACCGAAATGTCCGGCCAATCCTCCACTATGTTTTTCCTTCAGCAGATTCTCCCTCATGGAGCACTTTGGAATACACAGTTGATTGCCTCTGAATAATCATCCATCCTGGATCATATATTCATTCCATTGACTTTTTTTCCTAAGAATAGGATTCTCAGATGCTTCATACGCCTCCTTGAAATTTGGCTCATCTCTGTACATGTCCTTGAGGTTATCAAAACCTAGTGTTTTGACTCTGAATTCCTGCATAAGCAAACATTTCCTTCTCAAAGCATCAGCAACTTTGTTAGCAGTTCCAGAAATATGCTTAGTTACAAAAGTGAAATTCTGCATGTATTCAACCCATTTCGCACGCTTCTGGTTCAACTTATCTTCTTGAGTCACGAATTGTAAAGCATGGTTATCTTTGTACAACACAAACTCCTTAGGAACCAAATAGTTTCTCCACTTCTTCAATGATTGTATGACCACATAAAATTGCTTATCATATGTGGAGTACTTAATCTTTTCCTCATTCAATTTCTCACTGAAGTATGCAACTGGTTTGTCATCTTGGCTTAAGACCGCTCCAATTGCAAACCCGCTTGCATCACACTTGACCTGAAATGTCTTGTTAAAATCTGGCAACACTAGAATCGGTTGTTCCGTGATCTTCCTCTTCAACAGATTGAAACTTTTCTCTTCTTCCTCTATCCAATGAAAATATTTGTGTCTTTTCTTCACCGTTTCCATCATCGGTGCACTAATTCCACTGAAATTTCTAATAAATTTTTTGTAGAAACTAGCCAATCCATGAAAGCTTCTAACTTCAAATATACTATTCGGCGATGGTGTTATAACCCTAAATTGCACCACACATGCTTACCTGGCATCAGGCATAATCATATCCCTTCCTTGCCAAAGCCATGCTGAACAAACTCTTGAAAACCCTCTTAAATCAAGTAAAACGCGCCCTAACCCACTACTGAGCGCGTTGGAACGCTGGCAGGCCTACTACTGCATGCATTGGAATGCTGGCAAGCCTACTACAACCCGCGTTTACCTAACAAAAGCACAAAAATAGGAAAGTTGCCGACGGGACAAAAAGCTATGGGTCAGTTAACTAAAACTCCCAGCCATGCATGGCCGAGAGTTCATCCAAAACCCTAGCTCCTTCTACCCTATAAAAGAAGGGGTAGGGGTACTATTTGGAGGAGGAAAAATTATAGCGAAGAAACTCTCGGCCATGCGCAATTGGGCAGAGTTTCTTCGCTATAATTTTTCCTCCTCCAAATAGTACCCCTACCCCTTCTTTTATAGGCTAGAAGGAGCTAGGGTTTTGGATGAACTCTCAGCCATGCATGGCTGGGAGTTTCAGTTAACTGACCCATAGCTTTTTGTCCCGTTGGCAACTTTCCTATTTTTGTGCTTTTGTTAGGTAAACGTGGGTTGTAGTAGGCCTGCCAGCGTTCCAACGTGTGCAGTAGTAGGCCTGCCAGCGTTCCAACACACTCAGTAGTGGGTTAGGGCACGTTTTACTTTATTTAAGAGGGTTTTCAAGAGTTTGTTCAGCATGGCTTTGGCAAGGAAGGGATATGATTTGGCCTGATGCCAGGTAAGCATGTGTGGTGCAATTTAGGGTTATAACAGATGGTCAATTCTTAATTTCTTCCACCTTATCCGGATCCATTTTCAGCTCATTTGTAGAGATAACAAAACCCAAATATATGAGTTATGTCCTCATAAATGATGACTTTTTCATGTTTATGAACAGCTTCTCTTATTGCAATCTTCTCATCACTATAGCCAAATGCTTTAGATTTTCAACTTTTGTCTTGTTGTAAATCAGTATGTCATCAAGATACACAATGAAAAATTTTCCAATGAAATCCTTCAGGACTTTATTCATCAACCTCATGAAAGTACTCGATGCATTTGTTAAGCCAAATGGCATAACAAGCCATTCATACAGCCCTTCATTCGTCTTGAATGTTGTCTTCCATTCATCACCTTCTCTCATACGAATTTGATGATATCTGCTTTTCAAATCAATCTTTGAAAAAAAAATTCTCCACTCAAGCAATCCATCAAATCATCCATCCTTGGCAATGGAAATCTGTACCTGGTGGTAATCTTGTTGATCGCCCTCGAGTCTGTACACATCTTCCAGCCTCCATCTTTCTTTGGGCTGAGCATTGTCAGAACAACACATGGACTCAAGCTTTCTCTAACCAATCCTTTGTCCATTAAATCTTGGACTTGTCTCTCTACCTCCTCATTCTCCTACGGCATCAACCTGTACACTGCTTTGTTTGGAAAACTAGCTCCGGGTATGAGATCAATATGATGACTTATACTTCTGATCGATGGCAACGAACAAGGTAGTTCGTCCACTACTATATCAGCAAACTCTTCCAGCAACTTCTGGATTTCTTCTGGCAAATCATCCAACCTTGTACTGGTCAAAACAATTTTGTGCTTCCTGACCACAATGAATGGTGTATCTTCCTTCTTCTTAACCTCTGAAATAAGTTCCTTCCCACTCATCAGAAGTATAGTGTTTCTTACCTCATGTTTTACTTCATTATCCTTAATTGGCAACAACATGTGAGTTCTCCCATTCTTTTCGAGGGTGTATTTGTTAATTCTCCCATCATGAATCACATTCCTGTCATATTTCCATGGTCTACCCAACAATAGATGACAAACATCCATGGGAATGACATCACATAGTATTTCATCCTTATATCCACCTATTTTAAATTCAACTAAACATTATTTAGTGACATTTACCTGATGTCCCTTTTGTAGCCATGAAACTCTGTATGGGCTTGGATGTTCAATAGTCTCCAGCTCCAGCTTTTCTACCATCTCTGTAGAAATGAGATTTTCTGTGCTACCAGTATCCACGATGACTTTGCATACCCTGTCTTTGGTCTTGCAAGCAGTCTGAAAAAGTATGTTCCTTTCGACTGGGTTCTCTGACTCCTTCTCTGGTGTTAAGAGAACTTTCTGCATCATCAGTGGTCTTCCACCCTCAGCATCTTCTGCCTCAACATTCCATCTTTGCGCTTCGGTAATGTGATTTTCACCTTCTTCTTTCTTCCTGTCTAGACATTCAAAAGATTTATGCCCATTCTTTCCACATGTGAATCATTTTACTACTCCACCTCTGCCTCTTCCTCTTCCCCTAGCATGAGGAAAAGTGTCATTATCATCATACTATCCTCTCTGTGAACTTCCCCCTCTCTCAGGTTGAGTTTGAGGTTTCTTCCCCTCTTCTCTAGATTTCTCAGTCCTATCTTGGACAACTTCTTTGCCTCTAGCTTGGCTTTTGCCTCGACCTCTTTGACCCTGCTTTTGGCTCAGCTTCTCTTCAGCTTTTAGAGCCATTTGGTAAGCATCCTCCACTGTTCGAAGGATCATCATGCTCATCTCATCCTTAATGTCATATCTCAGGCCATTCATGTACCTGGAAACCTTTTCATCATCATTCTCCCGATGACCTGCTCTGATGTTTAGCTTGTAGAATTCCTCAGTGTACTCTTTCACTGACATCAGCTTCTGTCTCAAGTTCTGCATCCTCCAAAATAGAGTGATTTGATAGTCCTTGGGAATGAATTTTGCTTTCATTTTCGCAACCATTCTATCCCAACTATTGATTTTCTGCTTGCCTTTGTAGCGTTTGTCAGCTTGTAGTTCATCCCACCACAATGTTGCATGCCCTTTAAGTCTTGTGACAGTATTTTTTACCTTCCTGTCTTCCTCGACATCTTCATAGTCAAAATACTTATCTAGAGCTCTAATCTAGTCTAGAATCTCTTCAACATCCAGGTTTCCTTCATATACTGGAATGTCCATTTTTTCTCTAGCACCTATCCTTGCAACAGCCCTAAATAGGTGTTCATCTACTGCATCTTTGGCTACAATGGTCTCTTCATGTCGAGCCTCATTTTCACTTTCAGCTTCGCTGATATCTCCAGCATTGACTGTGTGCCTCTGTGTTGTTTCCATGGCATCAATCCTACCACGTAGTTCGTGCATCTCCCTTTCCACTGCTAGATCAGGCATTGCCATCAACCTATCTCTTCTTCTTGGCGATATGGCTATAAATATTCTCTGCTATAGAAATAAAATAATTCTTCCTCTCCTCCTTGCTTCCTCTTCCTACAGTATACAAACAGAGTCAGGCTCTGGTACCACTCTTGACGTAGACCCCCCAACCCTCGAGTCAAGGTATGCTCAGGATCGCTCTATATCTTCCCTTTGAGTCTCTATTGACTCTTTGATTCCTCCTTGGGGAATCCTACACACCTACAATGGTGTTTTTCCATAGGTCCTTATGAATTGAGCCGCATGATCAAACACTAGGCATCAATTCAAATCTCCTGACCAAACAATGTAGTCGCGCTTTTCCCGATTTCGGAGTTTCAGGTTTCGTGATTTCATGATTCCTGATGTCCAGGGTCCTTATATGTACAACCTTCGAAACCCAAAATTCCGAACTCCTATGCACTCAACAAAGGTTTACTTTTCGATGGGCTTCTCACCTCATCGAGATTTCAGACTTCGCGATTTCGCGAATCCAGATGCAAGGCTCTTCATCCTTCTACCTCCGAACCTCGAAATGGTCCACAAGGTTTGACTCTTCCAATCAATCAAGACACGCCACCTGTCATCCTTACGGTTCTCTACCTATGACATAGAATCCTGCCACTTGTCACTCTTTCGAGTTTTTGGGACTTTCGCTCCCAAAGTGTTGTCTTCTCTGTTTCCCGACACCTGAAGTGCCGAAATCCTGAAACTCTAACCCAATTCATTTCACAACTCGCAACTTCAGGACTTTCATCTCACTTTACTCAACTCATTGTCATTAGAATCCCCAAATCACCAAAATGATCCGACGGCTTGTGAAAACTATGATCAACGGTCCACGTTGATTCTAGGTCCTAGAGTAGTAAGCTCTCCTGCCTCTAGCCACCCTGCAACTTCCTTGGATCCTACAGTCCACATGATTTTATGAATCTCTCGTAGAGAATTCCAACCACTCATTGTTCCTTGATAACTCCTGCGAAGATAGTCGAATTTCTTCCCTTGAACCTTAACTTCCTACAGAGCAACTTCACTTCAGCTCCCTTTGAAGTATTTTCAAAGGCACTATTCCTTCTAATATTTCTTTGCAACCTCAAGTCTTCAAAAAGACTCCTGCGCGCACTCCTTGCGGCAACCCTTCTAATACCTCTGCTTATTTGATTCCTTTGACTCTATGCACTCCCTTTGCAATAGTAGTCCTTCAACTCTTCCCTTGGTTGATAAGTTCTGAACTTTCAACCAGCCTGTGCACACCTTTCATGGCTTCTATGCTTCCCTTGCACTTCTGCTAGAATGAGAATAACGATATCCCTCCTGAGCTTTCAGAGATGAACTTTGAACTTCTGTAAACGCACTCTTTGCGAACACTTCACCGCACTCCTTGTAGGAACTCTCACTCAGGTCGAGAAACAATTGAAACTCATTCTTTCACTCTCTCAGACTTCAAATATAAATCATGAAATCATTCATACATAGCATAACAGAAAATGCACAACAGAAAGAGTAAAACAACCATAAGCATAGCATTCAACATATATACATAGAAAGCATTATAACACCATGAGTTTGAATCAAAGATTCATATATTAATTCAGAACTTTTGTACATGGGTTCTTCTTTTCACAGCTCTCTTCTCTCCTCTATGCTCTCTACTTACGATTGATAATGTTACAATGATACAAAGGTGAGGGTGTCTATAGTCGGTTTTCCCTCCAGCTCCTAAAACTATCTAATCTACAATTAAATTTCACCTACTATCATTAACTACGCATAAATGCCTTTTACATTCTACAGATGAGAGTGATCCACTCAATATCTGTTCATAATATCTTGACATAAATGTAAGTACGCTTCCCCAGCTACCACATTTATACCTGCATCCTATTCTTTCAAAAACATTTCAAAACAACTCAGAACGTGATGAAATGCGTTGGTGCTTGTCCTAGCTGTCTTCCACCTTCATGCTTGCATGTTTGCTGAAGATGCTTGCGATGCTCCTGCATCACGAATTTCAGAGGGAAGGCGAAGAAAAGAGGGCAGGAATTCAAGGGAGGATAAATTCTTTTCATGATGCTTTCTAAGGTATGTTATTTATAGGTCATCTCACCATTTTCGCAATAAAAAAATTTCTATAATGATTCAGACCATGAGATTGATATTCCATTGAGGAAACATATCCAATTATATGTTTTAACAAATTCATCTTGTGGTTCATTGTACTTTTGGATATACACTCCGTGGAAAATAGGGTTTCTGGCTAGTCCTGAAACTAGTCTAAAACAGGTGTTTCGGGTAAACACGTCATAACTCCTTCATAACAGATCCAAATTCATTGAGACCAAATTTTTTGGTTATATTACAGTCTTTAGTATGTTGTGTAACATTTTCAGATCTATTCAACAAAAATTCTGTGCAAGGCACACTCTACAAGGTCGCTCTCTAGAATAAGCCAGAATTCAGCAAGGTATTCCATTTTTACTATAACTCCTTTTCTAAGAGGTTCCAAGTAGTGACACCTGGAGGAATTGCATAAAAAACACTTAATAAAATTGTGTATCATTTTCAGATATTTATTCATTACAGGTACAAAGTTATGATTATTTCAAGTTAGGGTTGTTGACTAATCCAAAACTAGTCATGGTTGAGACAAGCAGTTGATGAGATGGCACATACATGAGGTGTATAGTTGATGATGTTGGTACATATTGATGAGTCATTATATATGAGTAGTTGACACATTATTTGTATATACTTGGTACATGGTTGGATGAACTTTTTTATGGTACAGGTTGATTACAGGTTGTTTGGCACAGGTCGGTGCATGGTTGATGCACTTGTTTATGGTACAGATTGATATATGTTGAGGATTTTTGCCTCATATCAGTTGGTGCTGAGAATGTAAGATGTTTCTTAAATAATAATTGGTGCTCTTGTAGAGTTGTGCTCTATTCAGTTGTTGCTGAAAAACCCCTAGATTGAAGTTCATAATAAAATAAAAAAATGTACATACATCTTGTGTTGTTTGTGTTCCTTGTGGAGATGATTTGTTGATGATATATTTCTGATATATGTTGCTCATATGTATTCACATATAACTGATTATAAATGACAACAATGATTAATGAGTAAATGTTGAAAGTTAACTAAGGATTTTTGTGTAAGAGGGAATTTTTGGGAAAAATATCCCCACACTCATTCACCCCACCCCATCTAAGTGTGGTAGGTGTGTCCAACACATCCATCATTTGCATGAATGTGTTCGAGGCATTAGTCTAGCTGAAAGGCATGACTAACCACTTGAAGAGACCTTCTTTAGACTTGAAGGTTGTCTTCCATACATCATTTTGCTCAATCAATGCCTAGTGGTAGCCTGACTTCAGATCAATCTTATTGAAAAAATTGGCTCCCTTGAGCAGATCGAGAAGATATTCAATTTGGGGGATTGGGTAACGTTTCTTGACTATGATATTTTCAGGTCTCTATAATCAATACAAAGTCTACATGTCTCATCCTTATGTACTATAACAGTTGGGCTCCTGCAAGGTGAGGAGATTGGTCTGATGTGGCCATTCAAAATTAGCTCTTGGATATGGTGTTTGATTTCTTCATTCTCCATAACATAATCCCTGTACATAGGGTCGTTAGGCAGAGGAGCCTCGGGTGTCAAATCAATTGATTTCTTTACTTGACAGTGCACAGGCACCCCAGTAGGCGAGGAAAATATGTCTTTTTTCTCTTCTACTATCATGTCCACTTGTTGGTGTGCAAAGAGACCCTATGTAGAGGTTTTGACCATTGCAGTGACCTTTCGTTCACCTGTCGATCGAACCATAAAGAGGAAAATTCTCCTGGTATGAGAGGCCACCTTTCTGCACTACTTCACAAAGATCAAAGAGACCATATTAGTAGGGACTTTCTTTGTTACCCTGTAGAGTTGATCTCCCAAAGTAATAATGACACTACGGGGCCTAGATTCATAAACAACATGACGCTTCCACATATATGGTTTTCCTATCAAAACATCACAAATTTAAAGGGGGGAAACATCACATAATACCTTGTCTTTGAAGGGTGTGATATCATAGTGTAGGCAACATTGTTGGTTGACGTGGATGTCTCGTCCTTGGTTGAGCCAACCAATGGTGTATGGTTGAGGATGTAGTGTCATTACTAGGTTCAACCTCTGTTGATATTAGGTTATTCTATCTACTACTGTCAAAAATAAAATGGAGTGGGGTCCCCTTCACCCACATCTATGAGTGGAAGAGGTTCTCCCCTTATTCAAGATCCTTTTGTTCCTCTGGTTGGACTTTTGTGGTAGTAATGGTGACATTGGGTTCTGTGTCAATGATTTGTTTTCCTTTTTCTGATTCTAAATCAAAGTCTGATTCAACATTCGACCCTAAGGATTTGTCTCAACCAATAATGATTGTTTGAAGTGACATTCATCGATATGTTTCCAAGGGATTTTTTGGAACTCCCACCACTTCCCAGTGTCGTTCTTCGACTTCCCATTACCCTTCTTTGTTGGTGACTTGGACTGGTTGTCCTGGGACTGGTCATCCTTACTCTATCCTTTTCCCTGGGAGTTAGGGCCACCCTTACCATACTTCAGATGTTTTGGATTCATAAACCTGAACTTCCACTTGTTTTGTTGCTTAAATTTCTAATCTATTTTGACAGCATATCGATAAGCGGTTCCCAAGGATGAGATGTATAGAAAATCCATTTCGGCTTGGATGTACATGTGTAGAGCCCCATGATATTTTAGAACCAGATGGCGCTCAGAGTCTTTGATACCCATATTGGTGCACAAGGTATGGAAGGTATTTGTAAACTATGACGATGTTTGGCCCCTTTCTTGAGGCAATGTGGTCCATCTCATGTACTAGTCATCATAGTTTCCAACAGGGTAATATTGTTCCCTAAGGGCATCAACAAAAGTCTCCCAAGTGGGTCCTGGCCCAAAAATTGTAGACTCATCCTCAACATGTTTCTCACACTAAGTCTTTTTTGAGACCATTTTGTGCTTCCATGTTTTCCTTCCACATTCTATTTTCCCCACTTCTTTACTCCATTTATTTTCCCCCTTCTATACCTCCCCTTATTCACTTTTCCTTTTATCCCTTCTTTTCTCCCTTTCTAGTTACCATAATTAGCCATATTTTCATTTGAGGGTTCACGGCTTGGCGGGCCTTCATTTCCACCCAGTTACTCATGTCATAAGTTAGTTTCAACACTTCAACGTTTTCCTCAATTTCGCGGGTTCACAGGTTCAAACATTCACTCTCCTTTTTCTGTGATCCTCACTTTGAAATTTAAGCTATGTGATCTACGTATCAACAATCACTTAAACTTTATCCTCATCATGAGTGCCGGGCTCCAAATTATTTCATTCTTCATGCATACGAGTCTGACCGACCGTTCCTCTACACTTAGTATAATTTTGATCATCTCTACAACCACGGTTTGGCAGGTTCCCAGGTTGGCGGGTTCACGAAAATCTTATAATGAAATTCTCTCACACCCATCCCCACCATTTTTTTGTTTTCCCAATTCACATTAAGTATTGTTTAATGCTAACAATTGTTTTGCAGACCTCGAAAAGATCATCATTAATGGCAAAAGGATCGAGGAATTATTCATTAAAATCTCATTAAAATCTCATTAAATCTTCATTTGCCAAGGGATTAAAATATCATTATATTTCTGAAAATATTTATTTGAGATCATTATACAACTAAAGAAATAGTTTTGTCAACCTATGGTAGCATCAACTTGACAATAGTTTTTTGGTGATGCTTTGAATATCTTTAGCCGTGAATATCATCGTGATACTTTGATGATCTAACTTAATTTGGAAGCATTTCCCCAATAGATAAGGGTGCCATATATCCACTGCATGCAGAATAGACAAAATTTCATTTTCATATATTTATTGGCCCAAATGTCGCTCTGATAGTTTTTTGTTGGTACAGGCCAAAGTCCGACCATCTTGCATAAGGACTACTCCAATTCCTCTCCCAGAAGAATCACATTCCAGGACAAAGGTCTTTGTGAAATCAGGAAGGGTCGGGACTGGAGTGGTGCACATGCCCACCTTCAAGGCTTGAAAGGCCTAATCAATTGCGGGAGTCCAAGTGAAAGAATTCTTTTTAAGGAGAGCAGTGAGAGGTGTCGCAATATTTCCATAATTCTTAATAAACTTGTGATAATAGCATGTTAAACCCAGAGATCCATGCAATATTTTGAGGGTCTTTGGGCAAGGCGAATCCTGCATAGCTTCAATCTTCTTAGGATCCACCATGACACCTGCCTTTCCAACAATATGACCCAAGTACTCAACTTTCGAGGCTCCAAAAGCACATTTAGATTGTTTGAGGAAAAGTTGGTGCTGAGAGACTAGATGTAGAACTCGATCCACATGAGCAATATGGGATGTCCAGGTTTTACTATAGATGAGGATATCATCAAAGAAAACTAAGACAAAATGATGGAGAAAAGGATGGAAGACATGATTCATGAGGATTTGGAAAGTGGAGGGAGAATTACACAAGACAAAGGGCATGACCAAAAACTCATAGTAGCCCTCATGAGTTTGAAATGAAGACTTAGGAATGTTTGCCTCGTTCATACGTATCTAGTGGTAGCAAGAGTGAAGATCAAGTTTAGTAAAGAATCAAGCACCACTCAAGTCATCCAAGATTTCATCAATGACAGGAATGGGAAATTTGTCTTTGATGGTGAATTTGTTGAGGGTGCAGAATTTAGGACACATGCACCAAGAGCCTTCCTTCTTAAGGACCATGACCACATGAGAAGAGTAGGGTCTCGTACTAGGATGGATAACACCTATGGTGACAAATTCTTGAACAATTTTCTCAATTTCATTTTTATGGGAAAATGGACGACGATAAGGAAAAACATTGGGAGGAAGTTTGTCGGGGACAAGGGGAATGGAATGATCATGAACACCATGGGAAGGAGGAATTCCCTGGGGAGTGGAAAAAACAAGTTGATGTTTGGAGAGGATGGATTGGAGGTCCTACATCACAGAGGGTGTCTCAGTGGCCTGAATGGCATGGAGTTGGGAAATAATGTTAGAATGACCTTTTTTTAGGAGCTTTCCCATATGATGGGAACTGATGATCTTTGAGGAATCATCGGTGATGCCTTGGAACTTATATTGTCGACCCTCCTAGTTGAATTGCATGGTTAATTCCTTAAAATCCATGAGAATGGGACCCAGAGTCCTTATCCATTTGGCACCCAACACAATGTCACAACCACCCATGTCGATAGAAAACATATGATATTTCATGTGGTACTGACCAATTTGGAGATGCACATTTTCACAGCGCCCTCCACATTTCATGGACCCGCCATTGGCAATCATGATTTGAAAATTATTGACTGTGTGGATATAGAATTTAGTTTCTTGGAAAATGCGGCGATAAATAAAATTATGGGTTCTTCCACTGTCAATAAGGATGATGACCTTCTGATTCTTAATGTAACCAATTATCTTGAGGGTTTAGGGAGTAGAGAATCTAGTGAGAGCATTCAGGGAAATGACTAGTTCAACTTTGGGAGGGTCGTAGGGTGGGGTCATGTTAGTGGGTTCAGGTGACTCGGCCACAGGGGGGGGCTCAACATCGTCTTTTGAAACATCCTCGGAGATGGCCATACAAATCTTTTGTTCCTTACACTTATGCCCATGAAAATATTTGTCATCACAATTATAACAAGGGCCTTTGAGTTGGCATTTAGCCATTTCTTCCTAGGTCAATTTCTGGATCTTTAGTGGAGTAGAAGGAGGGGTGGGAGTTAGGGATGATTTTAGGGGCTAAATTTCTCTCATGGGATAATTTTCAATGGTTTTTCCCAAAAAAAGTTTCGCTATTCTAAAAATGATTCGCTCAAATTCTATAGGATAAAATTATTTTACTTTAAAAATCACCAAAATTTTATACAAACTATATAAATTCCTTATAAATTTGAATGTTTTTATAAAAACATCTCCAAGCATTTTATAGTTGGCATATGAAGGAGTAGTAATATTTGCCAAGGTTTCTACATTTTAAAATAAATTTCCATCCTTAAAATCATCCTTGGCAGGAGTGACCGGTTTAGGGCGAGGAATAAAGGAGGGTTTTCTGGTTTGAGAAGAGACAACCTGTTGTTCTTTCTTATCTCTTTTAGTAGCTTCCAACCAACTCTGAGGTCGAGCCATGAGGACATGGGCATGAATCATATCCTTGAGGCTACTGATAAAACATTCTTGGAAAAAAGCATCAGACATGCCCTCTATACAGAAATCCAATCGATCAAAACAAGTTATAAAGTCTTCCACTGTGCCAGATTGTTTCCACTTTGTCAAACAGCCTAAATGGTTGGTGTCAGTTTCAAAGTGTTCATAAAGCTCTACCACAAATTGTGTCCAAGCCACATACCCTTGGCAGGCATTTTTTCTCCATTGCCAACATTCTTGATCTATATGGAGAACACCATACCGGAGTTTGGCCAACTCATCTGTAATGCCATACAAAGAGAAATAATTTTCCATTTGATTTACCCAATGAGTGGGATCTGAGCCATCAAATTTGTTCACATCCACACGCAAAAGTCACAGGTCACGCTGAAAGTGATGGGGATAAAATTTCTGGGAATTAGAGGAAGTTTCACCTTCGAAGTGAAAAGGTGGGTAAGAGGAGGGAAGATCTATAGGGATATTCATCTTGGTGCAAATCGTTTTAGTGAAGGATGAAATATGGGTAGAAAGGTCCTGTTTGATGGATTCCATTTTTGCATCTATGGAGGAATGAATGTTTTTATTGATGTTGGCAATATTGGCACTGATCTTTTGCACTTCCTGTTGGGTCTCTGTGAAAGTAGAGGACAAGGAACTGAAGCGGGCTTCCAAGCCTTGGCTACTAGTGTGGGCCATGATGAAGAGGGAAAACAAAAAGGGACGGGTGGGACCACAAAGAAAATGGGTTATGGGTGAAGGGTATCATGACGATCAGGGTGACGAGGGGAATCCAATGGGGTAAGGCCTAAATAAGGGTGTCGGAAGGGGGTCGGGTCCACGAGATTTTTTTTTTTTTTGAAAAATGATAGGTATGAATGCGATAAGGAAGAAGAGAGGAATACAACAGGATAGGGCTCAAATAATGGTGCCAATATGATCCAAACTCGTTTTTTTTAACTCCTATAGAGTTATACTCCGAGCTAAAGAATACTGCAATGTTGAAATGCCCAATTCTTTAACAGGAAGAAATATGTAGTAATTTTGTAACTAGAATGTAGGAGGCACAGTTGCGTGGAAATAAGTCTTGTATGTTTTGTTTATGTTTCCTTTCCAAGGGTTAGGGTATTCAAGGGTTCTACAGACAAGGGTTTTCCATATGCTATAGCTCTTTTATATATGTGTGGGGTCCAACAGTAGTACTCGGCCCAATATCTCAGGGCACCAACTAAGGAGGCCAGAATGTTCCCTTAACCGTACTACTTGACTACCCAGGTACTAGAGAGTCTATTCCTAAGTTTTTTTCTCAGTGACACTATAGCAGTCAGGAGGCCAATCGGTTTATCTATAGAGGGCTTCAGGGGTTCTAGGTTGATATGTATACAGGTGTTGTTTGATGAGCTACCACTCGAAGGGGTACCAACAAGTGTTACAAGGGTGGCCAACAAATGTTCACTTAAGTACCACTTGTATTTCCTGCATGTATTACTCCCTGACTACGGGTTTATGCGTGTAATGATAGATCTATGTAGCTTTAAGACGTCGAAATATGTCTCTACCCTGAAAAAAAATTAACCAACAATTTTATGCCGAGGAAAGTGCTCTAATACCACTTGTAAGGTATCAGGTCTATTATATTAGAAGAAAAGAGAAATAATGCATATAATAACACTGTAATAACAACAAAATATGGAAATACTGCAGAGATAATAGCGGAACAATAAATTATATGGAACCACAACACCAAAATTATACCTTTATTGATAGGAAACAATGTTCACTTGCCTCTTCGAGGGGGCAACCTCCAACAGAGAAGAGCTCTATTACAATAATTCTTCAAGAAAAAACTTCGCATACCCTATAATCCTATTTATACTAAATCTATCTATCCAAAAGAACAATCTAGAGGAAGATCCTTCTAGAAGCAGAAGCTTCTATTAGGTCTTCTTACATTTGACTTATTCTTCCTTATTGCTAGGCCTTATTAATATTGGACTTTATTACATGGAAATATATTATTCTACCTATGTAAGGGGTTAGGGAGGTTAGGTCCCTAACATTCATTTGTGATGAAGGATTTGGGTTTTGCAAAGAAAATCCTTGGTATGAGAATAACAAGAGAGGAAAAATCACAAATTGACATTGTCTTAGGGTGAGTACATAGAGAAGGTGTTGGAGAGGTTTAGGATGCAGAATGAAAAACTAGTTAGTACACCTTTGGCCATCCATTTCAAATTAACTAAGGAAATGTGTCCCAAGACACATGAGGAGATAGAATACATGTCCAGGGTACCTTATTCATCAACAGTTGGCAGCTTGATGTATGTGATGGTTTGCACAAGACCAGATATTGCACATACCGTGGGAGTTGTGAGCAGGTATATGAACAATCCAAGTAANGAGGTACTTCTACTCATGCATTATGTTTTGGAGGTTCAAACATTGTTCTACAGGGATATGTTGATTCAGATATGGAAAATGATAAAGATAGCAGGAGGAGCACCACAAGGTATGTTTTTACTGTAGGTGGAACAACGGTAAGTTGGATTTAAAAACTACGAAAGGTTGTTGCACTTTCAACAACAGAAGCATAGTATGTTGCTGCTACAGAGGCTAGTAAAGAAATGATTTGGTTACAAAGGTTTATAGAGGAATTGGGAATGAAGCGGGAGAATAGCAGGTTGTACTGTGATAGAGAGAATCACATTCATCTTGTAAAGAACTCAACCTTTCATTTAAAGACTAAGAATATAAAACTCAGGTACCATTTCATATGATCTGTCTTGGAATATGGACATTTGAAGTTAGAAAAGATACATACTAGCCAAAATCCTGTAGACATGTTAACAAAGGGCGTAACCAGGGAGAAACTGAGTTCCTGCTCAGTTTCAGTTGATATTCAAGCATGAAGGTGAATATGAGAAATTTTCTAGGTCCAAGGTTGATCATAGTCCAACAGACACAGCAGTAGTGGAGTTGTTGTGATCAGTCTCCAAGTGGGATATCGTTGGTTGTAGAGCTTGATTATCTTCCTAGTTCAGATGTTAGTTTCAGTCGTGCTTGGACCCCATTCCCTAAC
>SNQJ01S0107171.1:0-10905 GCA_010110895.2 Picea sitchensis | reverse complement strand
CCCCCGAAGAGGAATTTTGGGAAAATTGCCTTGTAAAATATTGTAATTTCATAGTCAATATGGATTGTTCATTATAAGGTCGCAGATCTGATGGTAGAAGTTATTTTAGGGTTTTTTTCCCTAGAAGGAAACTCTCTTTTTTGAGGGAATTGTATTGCAGCTGTGTATGATCGTAAATATTGTATTCTGAGAGAGGAGACTCTGAGAGAAAGAAGAGGAATTTACAGAAGGTGTGTTGTAGGTTTTATCCCTTCAATTTGTTGGATAATAATAAGGAAGGACCTGGAAATTTCTTTGATAGACGTAGCCCACACTGGGTGAAACATGTATATCTATGTCGCTATTGTACTGTGTATCTTCTATGTTTTATTTCTGCATTTGTTTTATTTTATTTCTCCGCAATCATGTCTTTCTAACATAAGAAAACTTCACTTAAGGCTGACCATTTCCAGAAACTTGCACTTAAATTTTATGGTCCATATACAGTTCTCAAACATGTGGGACAGGTCGCCTACCAGTTAGCTTTTCCAAGCCATTCTAAGATTCATCACATTTTCAATGTCTCATGCTTAAAGAAGATGATTGGAACTAAGTGCCAAACTCAAACCAGTCTCCTGAGTTGGATGAAGAAGGCTCCATCTAGTTCCAGCCCCAATCATTTTTGGATCAGCATGAGCATCATATCCATCACCACACCATCAAGTAAGTGTTACTACAGTGGAAAGATACAACTCCAGCAGATGCCACCTAGGAGCCAGCTAACATTTTACAGCAATTTCCTCATCTCAAGCCTTGAGGACAAGATTTTTTTAAGGGCGAGGGAATGTTAGGGACCTAAACTCCCTAACTCCTCATGTAGGTAGAATAATATATTTTCCATTTAATAAAGTGCAATATTAATAAGGCCTACAAATAAGGAAGAATAATTAAAATGTAAGAAGACCTAATAGAAGCTTTCTCTTCTAGAAGATCTTCCTCTAGAATATTCTTATGGTAGATAGATTTAGTATAAATAAGAGTCAAGGGTATGAGAATTTTTGTCTTGGGAATTATTTTAATAGATCTCTAATCTGCTGGAGGTAGCCCCCTCAAAGAGGCAATTAAACATTGTTTCCCATCAATAAAGGTATAATTTTGGTGCTGTGGTTCCCTATAATTTGTTTTTTGTTGTTGATCTCTGCAATATCTTCATTTTTTGTCGTTATTTCACTGTTATTATCTACAATATTGCTCTTTTCTACTAATATAATAGATCTGGTATCTAACAAGAACTTGCAATAGAATTCACAATGATGTCCAAAGAAGTGGACAAGAAGACTCTGCTAGGCTCTCTAGTGTCCCATAATTGTTCCTCAAGGGTTCTTAATATAACCAACCCCTCATCAATTTGAGTGTTTACATTGGTGGTTGTGGTGGGTTGGGGTTTTGATCTTCTTGGATTTCTTATGAGCATTTTACATTTTCTTGGGGTTCCATTTTATTATATATGTTGCAATTTAAAATCCATGGAATGTATATTAGGTTGGTTTTTTAATTAAAATATAAAATTACATTTTTTTTTTTAATTTAGATTATTGGGAGCAAAAGACTAAATTGGAAATGACTAAATTGGGTTAAAAATAAGATAAATCAAACATACTTGTACACGGTGGCAAGATACTCCCTTTGTTTCTTCTCTCTATCTCCTTTCTATTTCCTTAATGAGAGTAAAAAGTGAGCACGATTTGTGCACAATGAGCACAAATCACACTCACATCCCTTTAAAAATGTTTAACAGTAAGAATGTGTGCATGTTCCTGCCACTAAACCTACATGTCAAGCCTTGTGGAGGTTCAGCCACTTCCAAACCTATAGGCTTAGGAACATGTGCACCTTCCTAAGAACACGCACGCATTCCTGCAGACCCGCTTGCCACTTTTTCATCCATGAACTTTGTGCACTCACCCTACAATAATTTAGTGAATAGATTGATGGGAAGGATAAATTTCCAAATTTTGAATGGGACATCACCAAGAGGAGTGACATATTTTTCAATCTTTCATGAAAAAGGCAAGAGAAGTGCATATGCATATTCATTTGCAGAGCATATGCAATAAGTTCATGAGAAAGTCAAGAAGCAACTACAATGGAGCAAGAAAGAGTATAAGAAGAGAGATTATTAGAAAAGAAGAGAGAATAAATTTGAAGGAGACTTTATGTTAGCACATTTATGGAATCAAAGGTTCCAAGGAAGAAAATATAACAAAATAATGAAGATGATGAAGATAGGAACTTTCAGGATTTTGAAGAAATTTTAAATAGTGTCTATGTGCTAGAAGTATCAATAGTTTGGATATCTCACCAACATTCAATGTAATTGAAGTGTACAAATATCATGGGGGTGAAAATGAGTATATTTTTTATTGTGTTATCGCACAATTTGTACTTGTCCAAAGCCAAAGGTAAGTGGGTACTAAATTGGCATAACAAGGAGGATGTCCTATCACTATCACCTTAACAACACACGTCTTTATATTTAGGAGTAGTACCCTAGGGGAGACATCCCCAGTGACCTGGGGGTTTGAGAAGGATAAGGCAAACGTGTCAAGAAAATCCCACCCCTCTCACAGGTCACTCTGATCAAAAGTTCCAAGGGTTTTAATGAGATGAAGAAAACTAATAATTAAGTGTACCTTCCTAGAACAAGATAACAAGAAAAAGATGTTATTTGCAAGTACCATATGATGTTAGTGCTTCATAAAACTATAAACTTTTGATACAATGAACAAACTAATATAAAAGTTGAAGCAATGTAAGTATTTATAAAAGCAATATATATATAGCAACAACTATACCATTATACCTCAATATTGCTTCAAAATTGACAAGAAATGATAGCATAAAGTTGAAAAAATGATAGTAGTTGTCAGAAGCAATGATAGAAATGTATAATCAGCTTTAAATCTTTCTTTTAAGATGAATTTGTTGATGTTATAGATGGTTGTAGCAATCTTTTGCAACAACAGAAAATTAGTTAGTAAGTTAGTCTAATCTAAAGTTAGAAATAGTTAGTAAAAGTCTTAAGGTAGATGGTTTAAGAGTTTGTTTGGTCAATCAATCACTTGCAAGGTGTGAACTAGTGCCTTTAAGGGTAAATGGAGTCAATGTTTGCAGTGGAAATTATTAGAGGGAAGCAACAAATGATAATAGATGAAATAAAGGAAGGGGAAGATGATTGAGGTGTTAGTAACCTAAGGCCTCAACATCTAAAACCCTAGAAGGAAACAATGCTAGAAAGTAGGTAACCCTAGGCCCTAGTGATTTCCTTCTTATTTAGATCAAACTTAAAACAAAATGTGTGAAATTTAAAGAAGCAATGCTACTAAAGTGCTACAAAGGTAGGGCTCTAGTATATTCTTCAAAGTGGATGTTTCTTAAAAAAATCAAGTAGGTGAAAAGTTATAAATAAAAGGACAATAACATGTGCTTTTCTCCTAGGGTTTCAAACTAGCAATTTCATAATCTTAGAAATGAATAAGAAAATGTACCATAACCATTCAAAACAAAGAAGGATTGCAAATTTTTACTTACTTCATCAAGAATAATCTAGCCACAAACTCTAGTTGAAAACTTTCCACCATAAAAATGAGAAAATACACCAAAAATAACCTCCTCCAAGAGTTGTGCACCACTTAGTTTCAGCCAATAAGCCTTAAAAGAGGTCGAATTTCAGACCTCACACTTGTGTGAGTGAAAGATGATGAAAAAATGAGAGATTTAACTCTTTATTTATTCAATATCAATGACCTTTAATTACATTTTAGATCAAAAAAGGCCGACATGGACAGTTTACGTCAAAAATCTAGTTTTAAATAAAACTAACAATTAAAACCCTAATTTTGTCTTTAGGGATGATGTCATGCCCCTCCTAAGGTGACGTTAGGCCCCTTCATGGAACGCTAGGCTTCCAAAGTGAAACGTTTGGACTCAAAAATCCTCAAAAGATGTCACACGTGCCAACCAAGGCATCCTCATGCCAAAACCCTAATTGGATGATGTCAAGGCTCAAAATGATGATGTCAGGGGCCTTCAAGGGCCAACATCATGGTGGGAGGGCAAGACCCCCCTAGTTCCAGGCCTGCCAAAGTGTCTCTGATGGAACGTCCTCCCTTTTCTCTGGTGCAAGCCTCTGGTATCCCTCTACCCCTGGCTGGGGTCACAACATCCATATGGTGGGATTTTATCCCCATGGAGGTCCGAACTGATCATCTCCCCATATGTACATGTTTTTCGGGCATGGTCCTGTAGCAACAACAAGTACGCCCTCCATGGGCTCATAAGTCACAGGGTTCATAGCAATGTCAATCACATCTAATAATCAAGTTACCCAAACATGTGCATCAAACCCCCCTTTACCCATACAAATGCTCAAAGATGTTAGGAAGTTTAACAAGCCGGGTTTGGAGAGGGTATCAGGATGTCCTATTGGGATAATCCTCCTCAGGTTTGGGGTGTTTCCTATGTGAAGACCAATCTAGGTCATGTAGATGTATGAGATGGTGTAGGGAATGTTTAGGAAAGGGGTGCAGTGATAGCAGGGAAATGTAGGTCTTACCTATGGGTGCCTCTATAGAGGGTGAGTTGCACCTTGTCATGGATGCCATTGTTTCCTAACCCATTCAATGCCCTTTACTCTTTGTCTTATTTATTTTTCTTTTTAAGAGAATAATTGGGGAACATTGTCCTGCCGTGGTGACCAGTGGTGACAGCGTTACCCACAATCATTTCATAGAAATAAGAAGGTTGGATCGTTATGAGACCCCCTTTCTCTTAGCTATGCCACCAAGAGCCACTACCCTAGTTTGGTGACCAGATGGATGGAAGTGTCATACTGCTACATGCTCGTAATGAGACCTCCTATCCACCAACTAGGTCTTGAGTTTTATTTTATTTTACGGATCCCCTAATCTTACTAAGAAGCCTTTTATTTCTTTCTCAGGAATCCCTTGTCGAATCATCTCAAGGTTTCATCTTGACTTTTAACTTTTTCTGGATACTTTTACCCTCTGGGCCTTTAGCCCCTTCTTCCCAAAAGGTAAGGTACAACCCTTACTAGTTTGGAAAACCCAATGCCCACACCAATGTAGGGGAAAGATGAGAGGGATAATGATGAAAAGTGGTAAGTATGGAAGGAATGGGCAATGACCTTTCATAGACCAACCCAGTGGCAATTCATCCCTAAAGGAACCAACTTAATAGGGAACCCTGCCACCCTCCCAGGTATGGACAAGTTAAGGAGCATAATTCCCAAGCAAACGTCATGAAACAAAAGAGAATTCCATGCAGATATTCAAATGTTTTGATAATCGGAGTGACAAATACCATGATACCCGGACTCATTACCTCATGGAGAAAGACCCACTACCACCCCAAAACTAGCCCTGATGGCATGGATGTTGTTATTGATGATAGATAGGATGTGTTGAAGAAAAGATGGGCCCTCCAAGGACAAGCTCAAGTCATATGGCTCTCAGTACTCCATGTCTAGGACCTGTGGGACTCGAGACATAATATCCTTATGTATCCCTAAGATAGGGGATAACAAATGGCTCCAACTCGGGGACATGCTTCATCATAAACCAAAACAATGACAAGTTAAGCACAAAAATAACATGAGTTAGAACATGTATCACATCATCAGAAATCATAGAATCTAGCTCATGGAGGTGGGAGGGAGGGACAAAATTATGCCAAGTCTCACTTCTAGGAAAATGCTCAATCCATCTCAGAAAGGGATCGTAAAAAATCAAAGACTCAGAAGACTGATTTAAAGAGTCCAAAGGTTGGCTACCTTGGGTGTCATCACATCCTGAAGTCTGGGAAAGGACTAGTAAAAACCTAGAGAATGATTGGTAAATTTCTAAGGGAAAGTTGAAAGAGTGATATAATAAAATTCTTCTCAAAATATTCAACCTACCCTTGAATTCTAAACGAAGGATTTTCTTTGGAGAAAACTCAATACAAGGGACATGTTTCCCAACTACATCCTTAATGACACAGTGAGGTAAAGTAATCAAAGGGGGCTGGATAAAATTGTCACAAGTACCATTAGTTGGGCAAGCAATGTCCTCACCTCTATCAACATCTGAGCACAACGGTGGTTGATAATAATCTTCATAGAATAAATTCAAGTGCTCAAAAGGATACTCATCAAAATCTTCAAGGTATGATCGAAAATCATTAGGAGGACATAGAACTAGGTCACCCTCGAATATATCTGCAACTATATCATTTCCTTGTTGCCAAATGTCAGAATTATTAGTAACCTCATATGATAGTTGTAAAGGAAACATTTGTAAATGTCCTTCCATATCATAAATGGGATCCTCACTAGAACCAATCACATCCCACTTACATTTTCCAGCATGTATGAACTCATCAATATCATCAACAATGTCACTAACCTTATCATAACATGAAGGATTTAATGCATCCAAGGGATCCTCTAGTACTTCTTCACTTTCCAAATCATAAAACAAAGCATAATCAAAATCTTGGAAAGGGAAACAACTTACCGTGTTCACTTCTTGTTGTGTAGGAGCATTGATGGCTTGGATGGCTTCATCAAATGGAAGAGGATCCAGTACGTCATCATCAAGACTCATCTCTTTGTCTTCATCAGGAAATGAAGGAACTAGCTCTTCCAAGGGCTCCTTTACCTCTTCACCTTCTGAATCATAGAACAAAGTGTCATCAAGAAACTGGTAAGGAAAATGACTCACCTCATTCTCTTCATCTTCTGCAGGAAAGATAGGATCTTGGAGAGCTTCATCGGCTGGAGGAGCGGTTACTAGTGCTTCATCCTCATAATTAATTTTTCTAGTTAAATCTTTACTGCATTCTATCGAATCATGGGAAAAATCTTGCTCCTCTTCAAGGGGTTGACAATTTTCTTCATAAATTTCTCCTTCTATAGAGGGTTCTTGGTATTGAGTATCGTACACATCCCTGAGATCTTCCACAATCTCAGTGGTGAATCCTTCATCCTCTACAGCTACTGTGAGATTCTTAAGGGCACCTTCATATGTTAGGCATTGTGGTTTCACATACTCAATAAACCTACTGATTAGGTCTACGAAAGATAATATACCCCTATCTTCGCAACAACTCTTAAACAAATCTTGCAAAAAAGATGGCAGAGAAAGTATGAACAATTTTACCAGAACATCCTCCCCTCCCAATTCTATATCACTTATATACTTCAAGAATTCTACAATGTGAGTAATTGGGAGGCCTCCAAATCTTGGAGAGTTTTTTAACCATTTTGTATCAAAATAATGCGGGTATCCTTGAAAAATTTTGAAATCTATAGTCGGATACACTTGTTCCCAGGGCACCATGATCCCATAAATTGGAAATATCACAGAATTGAGAGTAAGGTGGCACCTTGGAAAAGGTTAGTGGAGTCGCTAGATATCCTCTTAAGGATTATCAAAGGGATGAGGGAATCACCCTCAGTGGATTCGCCAGGTAAGCTTTGTGAAAAGAAGGCTTTTTGGATAAAGGCTTATCGAAAAAGTGTCATCTTGAGGAATATTGACTCAGTGTTCCTTGGCAGCGGCGCCAAAATGTTATCGCAAAATTTGTACTTTCCCAAAGTCAAAGGAAAGTGGGTACTAAATTGGCGTAACAAGGAGGATGTCCTATCACTGTCACCTTAACAAGACACCTCTTTCTATTTAGGAGTAGTACCCCATGGGAGACGTCCCCAGTGACTTGGGGGTTTGAGAAGGCTAAGGAAAAAGTGTCAAGAAAGTCCCACCCCTCTCACAAGTCACTCTGATCAAAAGTTCAAAGGTTTTTAATGAGATGAATCAAACTAATAATTAAGTGTACCTACCCAGAACAAGACAACAAGAAAAAGATTATATTTGCAAGTACCATATAATGTTAGTTCTTCATAAAACCATAAAATTTTGATACAATGAAAAAGTTGATATAAAAGTTGAACCAATGTAAGTATTTATAACAGAAATACATATTTAGCAACAACTATACAATTATACCTCAATAGTGCTTCAAAATTGACAATAAATGATAACATGAAGTTGACAAAATTATAGTAGTTGTCAAAAGCAATGATAGCAATGTATAATCAGCTTTAAATCTTGCTTTTAAGATGAATTTGTTGTTGTTATAGATCGATGTAGAAATATTTTGCAACAACAGCAAATTAGTTAGTAAGTTAGTCTAATCTAAAGTTAGAAATAGTTAGTAAAATTCTTAAGGTAGATGGTTTAAGAGTTTGTTTGGTCAATAAATCACTTGCAAGGTGTGAACTAGTGCGTTTAAGGGTAAATGAAGTCAATGTTTGCAGTGGCAATTCTTAGAGGGAAACAACAAATGATAATAGATGAAATAAAGGAAGGGGAAGATGATTGAGGTGTTAGTATCCTAAGGCTTCAACATCTAAAACCCTAGAAGGAAACAATGCTAGAAAGCAGGTAACCCTAGGCCCTAGTGATTTCCTTATTCTTTAGATCAAACTTAAAATAAAATGTGTTAATCTTAATGAAGCAATGCTACTAGAGTGATACAAAGGTAGGGCTCTAGTATATTCTTCAAAGTGGATGTTTCTTAGCAAAATCAAGTAGGTGAAAAGTTATAAAGAAAATGACAATAACATGTTGTTTTCTCCTAGGGTTTTGTTGACGAGCGAAAATGACCATCCGTCAACTGGAAGAGCGAGTCCGGTCTAGGGTTGTATAAATAACCCAAGCCATTTGGTGTAACTTGTTCTGACGGGTTTAATGGCTCTGTTGGCGAATCTAAGAGTCCTAAAAGAAACAAAAGAAAGAAATGAAATAGCTAACTAATTACTAATCATTGTATATGTGTGTGTGTGTGTGTGTACGTATAGTGTAACTATTGTAGATATATTTAAAAGGAAGATTTACGTATCCTACTTATGTACATGATATACAAACTAAAATTTTTAATCTAAACTTACGAAAATCAATGTGAAAAAATGACAGCCTTGAAATAGCAGATAAAGAAAGAACATAAGATATTTTTCATTTTTCTTTTATTAATTTAAAGAATCTTGCAAAAAAATCAATGAAACATAAACATGTGGATAGTCAAGGCTGAACCAGACATTCTAGTTTCAATGATATATAAATGATAGAAAAATACAAAGAAGCTATGAGCTTTCTTTATCTTCTTTTTCAAGGCAATCATTTTTTCACATTGTTTTTCGTAAGTTTAGATTAAACTTGCAGTTTGTATATCATGCACATAAGTAGGATAAGTAAATCTTCCTTTTAAATATATCTACAACAGTTACACTATACGTATGTACATATATATATAATGATTAGTAATTAGCTAGCTATTTCATTTCTTTCTTTTGTTTCTTTTAGGACTCTTAGATTGGCCAACGGAGCCATTAAACTCGTTGGAACGAGTTACACCAAACGGCTTGGGTTATTTAGACAACCCCGGACCGGACTCGCTCTTCTAGTTGATGGACGGTCATTTTCGCTCATCAAAAAATGGCGCTAGAAGGAGGGCCTAACTGACAAGATGGCCTTGTAGGAGCCTTTACTTCGAATGTATTCAATTTCCCCATGGATCCCCAAATCACTATGTGGGAACATGCTTTCCACTTCTCACTACCAGTTATTCCCAACAAGACAACTAATCTCTTTTCAGAACTCACCTTTGATGGTGAAGGGAACACATATGCAGTAGACCATATTTCAAAAAAAAAAACTAAGTGTTTAATACATAAGATCACCGATTCTAATGTTACGTGCAGATTTTTAGCTCTCACTTTCCGAGGTCGGGTTAAAAGTTGGTTTGAATCTTTTCGGGCTAATTCTATTCATTCTTTGTCTAAGTTTGTATTTGAGTTTTTATCATATTTTAGCAACTATGATTATGATGACTTAAGTGAAGAATTAAGTTGCTTAAGGAAGGAAAATGGTGAATCATTCAATGATTTTGCAATTAGACTCATTCATGTTTGTACTAGATTCCCTTTGAAAGAAATGTCATTTTTTAATGATTAGTTTGAATATCTCGTTTTTCTCTCAGACAAGAAAGATCAATTAATGGTTAACCAATCTTAATTGAGCACTAACAATCAATCTCAAGATGGTTTGAATTTTGATGTTGATCTTGAATATTTTGAAGCACCATAATCTTTGTCAAATTCTTTCATTTTGGCAAATCATGAGCAACATCATCTTTTACAAAATGCAATTGTCACCTCTAATCATTCTTTGTCAACGATGTATCCTCCTATCGAAGAAGGAACCTTGACTTTAAAAGATGAAATTTGTCACACTCTCATAGATTTTATAATTGTTTCTAAAGTAAAAGAGGTCGAGTGTAAAGTTGATAATCATGTGGAGGATAAATCTTCCCCTAATTTAGTTGAACAAATCCATGATCAATCAATAGGAGACAAAATCATTAGTCAGACTATTAATCAACCTTCTATCTCTAGTGATTTGCTCTCAATTTTTCCCTTACATAATGAACCAAATTGTTTCTTAGAAACTGTCTCGTATTCTTTGAAAGAGAATACAACAGAGGTTGATCATTTTATACAAGGAGAGGGGAGAAAACCAGATTTCAAAACACATATACCTATCATTTCAAGAGATGCATTTTGTCTCCTTGATTCTTCTACATATTATTCTTGTACCCTAATATTTTTTATCCTAATGTTGTGCGATTACATGTTCCATATTACCTTGGAGAGAATTCAACATTATATAATCAGGTACAAAGAGATTACCGAATAGAAGATAAAGAGGGAAATAATTTTTCCCATGAACATATTAATTTTTATTCTCATCAATTATCTATGGGTAAATCAAGAAATGATTTGAAAGAGTCCCGAATTGCATCTTCCAT
>SNQJ01S0107170.1:11250-23818 GCA_010110895.2 Picea sitchensis | reverse complement strand
CTTTCCATCAAACCATTTGCACAGGCCACTGGAAAAAATCTCCACCCTTCCATAGAAATTGATAGGATAGATGACATCATGTCTAACAATCTCCCATGGACTAAATTTCTCAAGTCAATCTTCTGTTGATTCTTGTTGACCCTCCTTTGTGATACATTACTTAAATAAACCATATTTGTAGCACAATCCATAACCCCATGATGGAAGGTTCAAGGTTTTTATAGAATCGAGAAAGCAAGATGCAAGCCTACCCAAACCTCCATTAACCAATGTTACATTTGGCTCCTTCTCTACTATATTGTCAAGATCATGACCCAACTTGTTGAGAGAAGCATCACATGCATCTGTGATGCCAAGGTTTCCAATTTCATTTTTCAATGCACGTCCTTAAATATATTCCATTTAAATATAATATGTTTTCTTTGGGTCCTCTCTGTGAAAAGGTATATAGGCTTCATTCCACTATTGAGTTAGAAAATATTGGATGCTCTTGAAGGTGGCATAAAATGTTTGTTCAGGGTCAAACTTTAAAGGCACAAAATGAGGAGAGTGTTGAAATACTGAGAGGGGGGGTGAATAAGTATGCGAACAATTAGTAATTTTGATCACAATATAAAACCTCCAATAAATAACATGAGAAAAAATATCATCAACACTATAAACATCACATAAACACAATGCACCCAAATTTTATGTTGAAAACCAATATGGGAGAAAACCACATAATCATTTTCTTATTTATCAAAGAGTACATTCATTGGAAGCACCAACTTCCTATTTCTCCAGCTATAGCTGGAAGGAGGCTCCAACCACCTATTTACAGGTTGGAAGTTGAAGGAAGCTCCAACTCCCTAATTTATCTGACTCCAACCAGAAGGAGCCTACAATTCCCTTTCCTTTCCCCATATAACCACCCTGAAATATAAATGTAGACCAATATGTCACTACCACATCAACCTGTCATTGTCCTTGTCACTGGACTAATATACCATTACTATCACTGTCAACCTATCACCACAACATGCATCTTCATGGTGCTTCCTCATGTACATCTCTTATAATAAGCATTCAAAAAGAATTCAAGTATTTCATGATGATTGTTTCTCTACCCCTATCTTACTATGCCAATTGTCATATAGATCACTTTGGGGATGAACCTAATCCTAGTTTCTGTCGAAAATACTCAAAAGTATCCCTTGGAAGAGGTTTGGTGAAGATATCTGCAATCTGTTCTTTTATCCCAACACACTCTACCTTGGTGTTCTTCTCCGTAACTTGTTCCCATAGAAAGTGAAACTTTATTGGAATGTGTTTCATCTTGGAATGCATCACCGGATTCTCATATATACTTATAACACTAGTATTATCACATAATATTGAAATAGGCTCGTCATATTTCACCTGTATGTCCTACAAGGTTTTCTTCATCCAAAGAACCCGCGTACAACATGTTGTTGTTGCAATATACTATGCTTTTTTTGTGGACAATGATACTAAAGATTGTTTCTTGTGCAACCAGGATACCAGACAGTCACCCAAGTAGAAGGTTGTTCCACTTGTAATTCTTCTATCATCAACACTTCCTACCCAATCTACATCTGTGTATGAAACTAAAGATAGATCATTCCATTTTGGATACCATAATCCATAGTATTCTATTCCTTTGAGATATCTGAATATTCTCTTTACTGCCATAACATGTGTTTCCTTCCGTGTTGCTTGAAATCTTACCACCTATCCAACTTCTTGCATCACATCCAGTCTTGATGCAGTCACATAGAGTAAACTACCAATCGTCGATCTGTAGATTATTTGATCTGCATCCTTAGATATATCATCCATGGGATTACTTTGGGCTTGCAATCTACCATTCCAAACTTCTTTAACATTTCTTTGATATACTTGGTCTAGGAGATGAAAATATATGTATCTAGATGACATATGCAGAGTGCCAAAAAGAAAGAAAACTCACCAAGTAATGCCATTTCTAATTCATTATGCATGTCTTTAGCAAATTTCCAAATCATCCTATCATCATTACTTCCAAAAATAATTTCATCATCATAAACTTCAATTATCAATAAATTATTTTGATTTACCTTTACATAGATATTATTGTCTTCATTTCCTTTTTTGAACCCTTTTTGTTGTAGATACCTTTCTAATCTTGAGTACCATGCTCTAGAGGCTTATTTGAGTCCATATAGTGCCTTCTTCAATATGAAAACATAATCTTCCTTTTCTGACAGTATAAATCCTTTTGGATGTTCGATGTATACTTCTTCTTCTAGTTCTCCATTTAGGAAGGTTGATTTCACATCCATATGATATACTTTGATTTAGCAAGTTGAATGCATAAGCAAAGATCAATTTGACTACTTCCATTCTGGAAACTGGGGAAAACGTTTCTTGAAAATCTATTCCTTCAACCTAAGCATATACCTTGCATACTAACCTTGCTTTATTTATGGTTACTTGTCCATCCTCGTTCAACTTGCTTTTGAATACCTATTTTGTGCCAACCACATTCTTATCCTTAGGCCATGGAACAAGTTCCCATGTTACATTCTTCTCTATTTGATCCAATTCTTCTTCCATAGATTTGATCCAGTGTTCATCAGTGTTGGCTTCTCCAAAACTGTTGGGTTAAACTGTGGACACCATTGCTATATGTATTTGTTGTGGTGAGAATAATTTCCTTCGAGTTTCAACTCTTGCATGTTTATTCCCAATGATCTCTTTTGATGGATTATTTTTCTGCACTCACTGGCTAGGAATTTTGGGATATATCCGAATATTTTTTATGGTAATCTTCCTCTTGCTTTGCTTCTAGTTGTTCTTCTTCTTCTGTCGCTTATGCTTCTTCTACTTCTTATTTCAAATCCTCTTCTCCTTCCTTCTCTACTGAGTATTTTCTTTCTTATTTTGTCTTTCATACACTTGTCTCATCAATATGTACATTGATGCTTTCCACTATTCTGTTGAGTCTCAGATTGAAACACTTGTATGCATTGATTTTTCTTGAGTACCCAACAAATATGCCTTTGTCAATTCGAGACTCAAATTTTCCAATCCTCCCATCTTCTCTTTTGATGTAGCACTTTCTTCCAAACAATCTAAAATTCTTCACATTTTCCGGTCTTCTTTTCCATAGCTCGTAGGGAGTCTTATCATTGTTACTTCTGAGCATTCCTCTATTCAAGATATGAACTGATGTATGTATTGCCCATGCCCAAAAGATATCACCTAACTTAGAATATTTCAACATGGTTCTGGCCATTTATTGTACTATCTTGCTCTTTCTTTCAACAACTTCGTTTTGCTGAGGTGTCCTGGCTGCTGAGAATTTCCTTTTTATCCCATGTTCACCACAAAAATCCATGAATTATTTCGATGTAAACTCTCCACCATTGTTTGATATTAAACATATGATTTCCAAGTATGTCTCTCTTTCAATCATATCTTTGTATATCTTCAAGTGCTTGAATGCCTATGAATTCTTCTTGAGAGATCAAACTGCATTCATTCTTGTGTAGTCATCAATCAATAGCATGAAGTGTTTTCACCATTTAGTCCATTTTTTTCTCTTTGGTCCACATAGATCGGTATGTACAATATCCAATGGTTTTTTCATTGAGTACTCCTTCGATTTGAACTTGGTCCTGGTTTGTTTTCCCTATAGACAATGCTTACATAGAGTATTCATTGGTTTTGAAATTTCAGGCATTTCTCTTACTACTTCCTTTTTGTTGATTTTGACAAGATTGTCAAAGTGCATGTGACCCATTCTTATGTGCCAGAGCCAAATTTCATTTTCCTTTCCTAAACAAAAAATTTCCTTTCCAATTTCATTCAAAACATATATGTTGTTTGGATTCCTTATAGTTGTCCCCATTAACTTTCCTTATCCTTCTTTCCTTATTTTGCATTTCTCTGAGTCCAACTGACTTACGCTCAATAGATTGTGAGTCATATCTTTGACCAATAGAACATTTTCTTCCATGGAATCTTTACTTCCAAGCTTAATTATGCCTCTACCTATAATCTTAGCTGAATGATTATTTCCAAATGAAACTAAAACATCTCTTTCTTTCTTCAGTGTTAGAAACTTGTTCCTATCACCTATCATATGCTTTGAACAACCATTGTCAACATACCAATCACTTTTCATGTGTTGGGATTGTAGATAAAGTGAGCATTGATTATGCTTTCTTTTCCATATCTCTTGTGGTTCTGATATCTGACTGTTAATGTTCTTCTTTGATTCCCTGGGTGGAATAGTCAATCTAAAATTATTCACTATGTCACCAAAATTATTGCATTTGTATAATTCTACTTCATTGCTCAATGAACCAAAATTGTTTTGTTTTTTTCTATATGATTCATAAGATCTTCTGGTATAACTGTTATTTAAGTACCCTGCATTTTCACTTCTGTTGTTTCCACAGGCTTTGTAGTTTACATATTTATCTCCAAAATTAGCATAATTAAAATAATGACCATAAAAGAATATTTGATACATGGGAATAGATGATCTTCTTTGTGATGCACTCCATATTAATTTGTCTTCTTGAGTCTTCTTTATTTCTAGAATGTTCTTCTTTGGGGGATTTCATTTTTCCTTATTGGATGAATCTCTGCCAGCGGGAAAAACCCCTCTTTAACTACACCAGGGTTCAAGATGTAGACAGAGGGAATAACCGTCTAAAATATAATCAATTCGCTATACTACCCCAAACATGCCAAAACTAATCTAAATAAGTCAAAGAGAAAGGAGATCGGGTAACTATACCTCTAATCCCACATCTAGTGATGATCTCCTCGCGCTTGTAAGTTCCACTAACTGCACGTCTCCTCCCAGGGTTGACCTGCATCCAAAGATAGGCAAACAAATAACTACAAGTATGATATTATATATATATAATTTAGGGTTAGATGTAAAATGTCAAGAATAAATCAATAAAATTACTCAAGACGCCATCATTTGGGATAGGAAAATGTGATTCTCTTATTCATAATACAAATATTAAACCTTACAATCTGAGTTGGTTACCGTTCTGTGAACTTGGTCTGAGCTCCTCTTTACCATGCTCCAAGTGCACCTTGTATGAAATTCTTTCGTCAACCTTCTGATCTCTTCTATGGAAGGGAATGGGTTAGATGGAGGAAGAAGGGGATGATGAGGGAATGTTGAGGCAATTTCTCACAATAGGAAACAATATCTTGGGCAAGGAGGGGAAGTGAAATCGGGCAGAGTTTCACTGTTCTTATGCTTCTTTTTGAAATGAGACCCCAACACCTCCTTTTATATGCCAAAACGATGTTTATTCGGTTGGGTGACGGGATATAATAGGTGGATTAGTTGGGAAACCTCCAATATCCCGTGAATTTCAACGAATTCCTTGCAACTTTTTATTTTTTGCAACTTCTGCAAGCATACGTGGGTTGTAATGGTGAAACATGCGTATGTACGCTAGCGGTAGTGGTGCAACAATTGTATGTACATGGGTTGTAATGGTGCAGGGAGAGTACATATTCCAAAAAATGATTTTTTAAGAAGATCTTATCAATAGTGCTTTGGCAAAAAATGCAAGTAAGAGGGCCAAGGCCATGTATGCATGTGTAGGGAAATTTAGGGCTATAACAATCTCTGACAATATCTGCATAGCTTATTTGTTCTACTTCATGTTTTGTTGTCTTGGAGCTTGACCCTTGATTGTATCCTAGTCTAGATCTATCATATAATGATCTTTGACTATTGATGATTTGATCCAATATTATGGTGCTCTTCTGCTGCATATCTTTCTTCTGAATATCTTTCCTTTAAGAGACTACTTCTTCTTCCAAGATTCCAATTGTTTTCTCCTTTTCTTCTAACTGAATTCTAAGAATTTCCTCAATTCTTTTGTCTTCTTCTATTTGAATTTGTATACTTCTGATCACGTGCTCGATTTATTTAGAGTTGAAATTCTAAGATCCCTCTTTCATTTTTAACTCTTCCTTGAGTGTGACTTTTTTTTCTTTCTTTGTTTTTTGAGTTCTTCTAATGCACTGATTAGCTCTTCTCCGATATCAACTTCACCTTCTTCTTCAGAATAATCTTCTACTGCCATGAATATTACTCTTTCTAAATCATTGTCACTATCATTATCCTCCTCGTCTGATGGAAAACTTTCCTCCTTTGAGTAGAAACTTTTCTTGAAGAATTTTTTTTTTCTTCTCTTGTTTCCCTTTTAATATTTCTTTTCCCTTTTAGAAACTTATTCTTCATCACTGTATTTATTCTTATGAGGACATTTAGAAGCAAAATGACCAATTCCACCACAATTAAAGAATTTCAATGGAATCATACCTTTATACTTGCAAGTTCCTTTCTTTAATTTCCTTAAGAAGTTAGTCATCTCTTCATCTTCATCTGAATCATCACTACAACTGCAACTTGGTTTTGAATTTTTCTTATGCTTCTTCTTTGTCTTCTTGGATTCCTTAAAAGATGCTTCCTTTTTTACTGGGTTCTCCTATTCTATTCTCATTTCATAGGCTGTAACTATTCCATGTAGCTCGTCCGTGTTCAATGTACCGAGATCTTCTCTTTCTTCTAGGGATGATATTTTAGAATCAAATCTCAAATGAAGAGACCTCAATACATTTTGAACAACCAGTAATTCATCAAATTGTACTCCCAATCCTTTAATAGTGTTAACTACTTCGTCAACTCGCAGAAGGTAGGTTGCAGTGTCTTCATCTTCCTTCATCTTCAACTATTCAAACTTAGTTCTAAAATTTTGCATCTTATCTCCCTTTACCTTGGCATATCCTTCATAAATCATTTGAAGTTTATCACAAATATCCTTTGCATTATCACAATGCATAACTATGAAAAATAATGAATCAACTAAATTTCTTAGAATAGTACCTTTAGCCTTTGAGTTTTTTTCACTGAGTTTATTTCCATCTTTATCGGTTGGGGGAGTGGTTGGTGTTGTATACCCATCTACTAATAATTTTTAAACATCAAATCCCTGTGCCTATAAAAAGGTTTTCATCCTTTTATTCCAGAAGGTATAGTTCTGACCATCAAACATTGGTGCTCCAATCTTAGCGTATTCTAATATATCCTTCCAGTGGTTAAATTGCTTACTGAAATACCTACTCTAATACCAATTGTTCGAATACTGAGAGGGGGGTGAGTCATTATGAGAAAAATTAATAATTTTAATCACAATATAAAAGCTCCAATAGATAACATGAACAAAAATATCATCAACACCATAAACAAAGTACACCAGAATTTTACGTGGAAATCCAATGCAAGAGAAAACCACAAAATGTTTTTCTTATTTGTCAAAGAGTACATTCATTGGAAGCACCAACTTCCTATTTCTCTAGCTACAACTGGAAGGAGGCTCCAACCCCTTATTTACATACTGCAACTTGAAGGAAGCTCCAACTCCCTAATTTATCTAGCTCCAACCAGAAGGAGGCTACAACCCCCTTTACTTGCCCCGTCCAACCACCCTTAAATATAAATGTAGACCAATATGTCACTACCACATCACCCTATCACCTTCCCTGTCACTGGATCGATATACCATTAATGTCACTGTCAACCTGTCACCACAGCCTGTCACTATCAACCTGTCACAACAACCTCTGATCTTTTAGTTGACCTAGTGTATGTGATCACAGACCTGTATACATTCCTCAACTTCAACAATAAGAGAATAACATCTTCATCAACCTTTACCTCAGTCTCACAGGACTAGTTTTGGATTAGTCACAAACCCTAAATTTCAACAAGAATAACTTTGTACTTGTAATAAATAAAGGTATAAAACTTTTACCCAACCTTCTTCAATATGTCTTCTAAAATTCCTCTAAGTTTCACTCCTTGAATCAGTCCTGAAAAGGTTTTATAGAGAAAATGGCCGACCTTGTTGAATTCTGGCCTATTCTAGAGAGAGAACTTGTACGACATGCCACATGCTCTATATTTGATATCTTATTATGAAACTAGCACACAAAAAACTAAGGCCTATAGTATTTCCATTTTAATTGGTCTCGCATCATTTTTATTCTCTATGAATAAGTTATGATGGTTTTACTTAGAACACTTGTTTAAAACTAGTTTCAGGACTTGTCAAAATCCCTATCTTCCACAGAGTGTATCTCCAAAAGTACAATGACCCAGAAGCTTAAAAGTATAACACAAGTACCTTGATATGTATTCTAAACAACCTCTTATTTCATCTACTTGAATCATTCTAGGAAACAAGTTATAGCGAAAATTGTAAGATGACCTGTAAATAACATACCTTAGAACACATCATAAAAAAAAATCATCCTCCCTTGGATTTGCGGCCTTCTTTACTTCACCTTCCCTCTTAAATTCACCTCGCCACCTTAGATCTCCAACCTGTATTCTCATAAGTAAATTTCAATTGAATTGTATCTATGTTTTAATGAGGATCTCATACAACTCACATTCATATGCAACTAAAATGAAACTTGTTAATTTCTGATGTAACTTGTTAACTTGTTAACTTCTCATGCAACTAACATGCACATGCAATTGACATGCAACTTGTTAAATTATTTTTACATCTCCTTTACTTCGACATGCAACTTATTAAATTTTAAGGGTTGACATCAATGGTAACCATTCTTTCAACAATTCAATGTCAATTAATCTTTCAACAATTAAACGTTTGAAAATTAATTGATCTTTCAACAATTAATATTTTGACAATTAATTAATATTTCGACAGAGAGTACTAGGGATGATATGATTTCATGGAACTTCCCTTTAAAATAATCCTACTATTGCTCAAGAAAATTATGCATATTCCCTACTATGTTGTAATGAGAGATTTCACTCGGCTATATGATGATACTAAGCCTAGAGATCCATTTCTCTGTCGCTTTTATAAGAACTTCCTTATCGAATATATATATATATATATATATATATATATATATGACCAGAAGGAGGATGGTTGTGTAAACCCTAGGGTGGATTCCTTAGTTCCTGTCACCTGTGGTTCATTGGTGACCATAGTATTCCCTTATGCTAATGGTTAGAAAGGTCAGTTAAGGTTATTCTGGCGATATCATCTGTTACCATGGACCTTGATGAGAAGATATTTGAATACTCCCCTGATATGTTGGTTGGGTGGGATATCTGGGTGGATCTAGCTATCGATATGGTGGGTTCTTATGTAGATGTGTCTCTCAAATTTCCTAGGATTGGTTGTGTCTTGGAAGTGGATGGAGGTTTCTCTTTAGGATTTACGTCCGAGCCTATGCCCTTCCATGGGATTGGAGGTCCACACTCAAATGATCCCTCCTCGGGGTTTGGTTCAGAGCTAGGGTTTGATCTAGGGTTTTCATCTATGGGAGCACCACCCCTTGGAATTCATTGGAGTTAGCCAAGAACATTCCCTTCCACAAACCCTATCCCGTCTTGGGTGGATTCTCCCTTGGCAGTTGAGATCTGGGAAAAGGAGGGACAAGGACTATCAGATCTGGGTTTTATTAGTTCATTCTCTGCTAGCAAATTCTATAGAGGAGAGAACTCTTGGAGTGTAGGTATGCATCAGGGAAGATCCCTTATTCTAATTATATATGAGGTTCAACTCCTTTTATCCTCACTCAATGTAAGTGGGTCTTTGGCTTCGGTGGGATTCATTGACTCTCTACTAAATCACTCAAAGGAATATGGCATGGTTGAAGCTAGTGTGGGGGTAGCGACACACCCTGGTGTTGGATTGGGAGAATACTTACATAGTGAAAAACAAAAAATCTCTAGTTCACACAATCCATTCAGTCCACATCATAGGAAAAATAGGTGAGTGAAATATATGGGTAAATCGATTAGGTTAATGTTGGGGGCGGATATTAAATGCCCCAAGTGGTGGACATGGATTCCACAATAGTGATTGGAAATGTGTGGGGTCATCATTTCAGTTTAAAAACTATGAAAGCATGGGTTTCCACCCATTGGTCAAAATCCTTATGCCATTTTCCCTCGATACAATTATTATCTAGGGGTTGGTTTGTTCTCAAATTTGGGAAAGTAGAGGAGGTGAATTGGGATTTAAAATCGCCATGGAGCATAGTCTCAACCCCTATTCTACTCAAAAAATGGTCACATATTTTTGAAATAGGTAAGGAAAGATTGTATGTCATTCTTATTTGGGTGCGCCTCCCAAGGCCACCTGTGGAGTTCTAGACAAAAGAAAGTCACATGGATCTTGGGAATGCTCTTGGAAATTTCCTTGATGCATATATGTCCTTAGTTTCATCGAGAAACTAATTGTTGCTCGTATTTTGGTTTCATTAAACATAAAGGAAGGATTGGCAGAGGATCTGAAGCTAGTAATGGAATATAAATCCTTCATGCAAAGATTAGACTATGAGGGAATCCATTTTAGATTTCAGAGGTGCCATCAACACGACCATGTTGTCAGATAATGCCAAATTCCTTTCAAGAGTTCGATTAAAGGCCTAGGATCTCAGTTGGTTATAAATTTATCAGCGTCTCTAGGAGGAGGGGTTTCTTGGAAGCACGTTGGAGCATGGTTCGGGAGAAGACAAAAAATTTAGAAGGAAGGGCATATGAAGATGTAGAAGTAGTGGGAGGGAAGTCACCAAAGCTAGCGATGAAATTTCTACAAGATATGGATCGAAACTCCAAGATATATTCTAAGGACTGCACATTTTCCATGGTGAAACAATAAGGAATTTCACTGGCTTAGGGTATGTGTTCTTATACTCCCCAGTATATTAATTTTTTGATCACTTCTTTGTCTATTTTGGGGAGAGACTGGTTTATATCTCTTAAAAATCTTACCCTATCTCAAGAAATCATGGCTTCCACTTGTTTTCCCAATCTAGTATTCCCATCACCAATTTCTCCCTTACTCATGAATATCCCCATCCCCTTGTTGTGAGGGTTATAGAAGAATCCAACTCCTCATGGGACATAGAGGAGTAGGCTATTGTGTATAACCTCAAGAGTAGGGAAATCCCTAGTTCCATGGACTCAAGCCATTGGGATGAGGGTTTAGGAAAAAATGCACTACCCTCCATAGGGACTAAAGGTAGGGGTTGCAAATCCCATTTCTTGAAGGCACAGTATAGGGTGTTGGTAGACATGGTGGCGGGGAAACAAATTTCCATATTGGGGGCACTTAGAACATCAAAAACCCAGGCAAGGGTTTCCTCATGTAAATTATTTCTTTTAACTGCAGGGGTGTGGCGAGCCCTCTCAAAACATTGGCCCTGAAAATACTTATGGTGATTGTTGGTGATCATTATTCCTTTATACTATCTGAGTTTGTATTGACCCAGGGTTCATTTATTTCGGGTTTCCAACAAAGCCTCTAAAACTATCGACCCTCCTGGTGAACCAGAAGGCAACGCAACACATAGAATGTGATGCGTAGTCTCACCCGGGATAACTTTAATGGGTGGTTGTAGGACTCATGTGTTTACAGTCCAGGATTGAGCGCGAGATATGGGGTCTGTTGGCCCTCGACCAAGTTTTGTAGAAACTTGGTCGTGTTTGACCATTTTTGAGACTTCGATAGGATAGTCGAAGACGAAGCGCCAGGCGAAGTGGACACCGCGCGATCTCGCCCCCTTTTGTGGGATTTTTTAGGTTTAGGGTTTATGTAATGGGTATGGGATGTCAGCCCATGGGTTTACCCATGTTTAGGCCCCATTTGTAATGTATAAATAGATATCTAGGTGATGTAAGAAATTAGTAGAGAGACCTAGTAGAATTAACTTAGTGCAGAGCTAGAGGCTTTGTGCATACTATGTGTTAAGACTTGCAGAGATAAGTGCAAGTGATTGTAAGAATCTTGTGTGTAGACTGTGTAAGAAGGATTTGTGTTGTGACCTAGATCAGGGAAGGAGGATCTGGTGAGGTGTGCACAGATATCTTGTCCTATGCGGAGTGGGTTTTGCAGCTCTATGCATTGAACGAAGATAATAAAGAGAAGAAGAGTTGGTGGACGTAGCCCCATGCTGGGGGTGAACCACGTATATCCTGTGTTATGGTTCTTTGTGCTATGTTGTTCATGTGGTTGTGTATTTACTTTCTTAGTGATGAATCTTTATGTATGTTAGATGCATATGATATAGTATATTAGTGCTTAATAACTTGGATGAATGCTAGATATGTTGATGCTATGTGCTAAATAGTTAGATATGACTAGATCTTGTCGAATACTGCATTGTTCTGTAATTAAGGTTTTACCTGCGATCTGAACAAGGGTCAAAGACCAATTAATATTAACTTCTAAGTGCTTTGTTAAATCATTTTTATCACAAATCTATGTCCCATCTAGGTTGTAGAAACTTGAGTCTTGTAAACCCCCCTTCCTCTACCTCGAGTGATACTTCATTTGCTTCGCAGGTGTTGTTAAGCCCTAATATTGGCTCATTACCCCTTAATTGGGGCATATTATATTAGTAATGTTATTTTATTTATGTTGGATTTAGGCCATTAGTTGTAATTATACCTCCTAGTCTCCTATATATACCAAGGAGACATTTTCAT
>SNQJ01S0107169.1:54165-69222 GCA_010110895.2 Picea sitchensis | reverse complement strand
TCTCAACTGAGATATTCTCACAAAGTATGATGTTATGATGTCATCATCATTCATCTTCATGTCACAGAGCTCATTCTTCAGACTCATTACTTGTCCAATGTTTCTGACTAAGAAGAGGTTTATTAGGGAATCGTACATACTCTTAGACGAATCAAGATGGGAGATGTAGGGTATCAAGTGGTCTTTTATAGAATCCACTATGATACTCATTGCATTTATGTCATTGTCTTTGAACTTCTCCATAACTGCAACGTTCTGCGGTTCCTTCACTTTTCCTTCTTCAAACTCCGGTTCCACAATCTTTCCTTTCACGATATCCAACACTTTATTCTTGGCAAGGATGAGATCAATCCTTGTCTTCCATGCTCTAAAGTTAGAAGCCCCTTCTAACTTGTTTTATGACTTCATAGAGTAATTCATGGTTTCCTTGACTTGGTCAACCCTAGATTTGACCAAAAACTCAAACTTGACGTCTTACCTTGTTGAGAGTACCAGGAGATGTGTTAGGATAGGGTGCACTAGTCTATCCAAAAATTAGGTCAATCCCTTCACTTAAGGTGCCTCAACGAGAGGATTAGGGTTTTTGCAACTGCACCTGCTAGTAACCATAGCGGCAGTGCTTTGGTGACTGCTCCTGCTAGAAACCCTAGCGACCGTTCTTCAACGAGCTTAGTATCCATATGGCTATGCTCCATTCCAGTGGTTAGACTGAATGAAGGAGGTGTGGGCCCATAACCTATTAGAATATGATGGATGTGCTCATTTAACCATAGACAATATCACTATTTTCACCCAACCATAGGTCGATGCCACCCCCGAACAACTTAACCTTGACAAAGAATCATTTCGGAAGCAAACCCTAGACTGGATAACCAAACAAAGGTGGTGCACCTTTCTCCAAGGATAAAGCACCAAGCAAGAGTAACAAGAGCTGATTAGAGATTCCAAACCATAACCAAGAGATAGTCTAAGCCAAAACTGAAATCCGCTAGCTGCAACGACAGCTCTCCTCCAAACTTGCACACAAACTGGACAACTGCAGTGTGTCATAGTGTTGCTTCTGTAGTTCTAAGAATGCCCTGCCAGAATGAAGACTGGCCTCCTATATTTATACTAAAACTGGCAAACTACCTGGGCCAACTTCTCATTATGGGTGCCTATTTACTTAGTATATGATATTTCCTTTAGTCGACTTCTTCTCTTAGAGGCTAATAACCTAATACAAATTATCTTCTTGAGCCAACTTGTCTTCTAGGGTTATTAGCCAACTAATTAGGGTTTCTTCTTGCTTCCTGGAATATTCTATTCTCGTCAGGTTTACACGTGGAGGTAAATACCTCCCGCAACTACCATAATATCAACAGGAGTTTGGGCGACCTTGTTATACATTGTTGTAATATCTTTTCTATATTCGAATAAAAAGACTTTAGAGTTCATCTATTGGTGTTTGGTGCTCACGTGTGGATGGATGTTGGACATAATTTGAGGTGACGTTGCTTTGATTTGTTGCATTTATCTATTCTATAATTTGGCTAATCATAGGGATATTTTTATCTTATTGGAGTGGATTCTTTAGTTTGTTTACTTTTTGTTTATCTATATTTGAATGCTTACATTGCATATCTTGTTTTTGTCTAAACTAATGTGCAATTGAGGTTTCTTGTGTAGAAAACACCAAGTTTACAGGTATTTGCAAGTATTATTTGTAGCATGCAAGATCCAGTTCTTAGAGAATCATAGGAGCTAGTTTGCATCTAGTGTTTTTCCAAGAAGTTTGAAAAGAAGACATTCTCCCTCTTCCTCACACCAAAGGGACCCCATAGCCCAAAGAGTTCCACGCTCAAGCAAAGGCTCCGAAAAATCATAAAATTTCTTCTTCCTCCCTCTTTCTTTGCGTGCATGTCAATTAGATATGTTTTGAAAGATAAATTTTAGCATCTAATATTGCATGCATAAATTTTTAGATCTAGTTTCAATATTTTCTCACTTAAAAGAGTAGATCTAAGCTAGTTTCGGTGCAATTTTCTATTTTTTTCATCTAAATCTTAAACTAGAAAATTGTTTTATTTTACATTGTAGATAAAGCTAATTAGTTGTTTTATGCTTTCTATTTTGGGACAAAAAATGGAAACAACTAAAAGAGATTATTTTAGGCTCATTCAAAGCATCGAAAAGTCTCCAAAAAGTTGCATTTTTGCCTAAGGAAAAATTCAGAAAATTTTGGTTAAATTTTTTAAGTTTTAGTTTAGTCTTTTAGATTGTTTCTCGTCGTATTCTAATCACTTTCTTTGCTGGTTTTTAGTAGGTGCATCAAAAAGCAAGGGGAAACTCTGGCGAAATTGAGTCAAAAGTGAAGAAATTTGAGCCCAAGTTGGAACCCTTGAAGACTAAGACCTTCAGAAAGTCTTTTGTAGTAGTTTGTTTTAGTCTAATCCATTCTATAAGGGTCCATAAGTTCAAAAAGAGAAAAGAGAACTCAGATCTCGTTGTAATAGGATTAATAAAAGTGGGCCCTTGGAGCCCAGTTTATTCATCCCCATTAGTGGGATTGGTGTGTTGTGTGTTTGTCTTTGCTTTATTTCCTTGCAATTTTTATTATATGATCTCACAAACACACATAAGCATAAGGAAATAAACCACACACAACACTCAAATCTTGCATGTACTTAATCTTAAAAGTAATCTCAATATTGATGCATGATTAGCTTAGAATTTGTTTTTTTGCTATCAACAATAAAGTCTTGCAAAGTTTGTTTTCATTTTCAAGCAATTTTCAAAGTTTATTTCCTTTTTGCAAAGTTAAAATAAATCATCCCTGTAATTACCGGTGTATTCTCTGAACCCTTGCGAGCCTAGCTCGATCTTGGGATTCGTCAGAACCAGAGTTTTTTGTGCAGAGTAGTTTAATTAGGGAAATCTCAATAGTTTCTACTTTAATGAGCGGGAAAACGCCTAAGGGGAGTGTGTGAAGTCAGATAGGAACTTTGAGATATAGGATCTTCACGTGTTGGTTATTCGGCACCCTTAGTGAACTTACTAGTGAGGCCCTGGGGCTTCGGTAAGTTCTTTGCAAGTTTCCAAACAAAGAGGTAGCCTCTAAAGAGGCCACACAATATCTCAATAATATACCTTTAATTTGCCTTAATAAAAAACGTGATCAAAAACTGCCCATGATACCTTTAAGTCACTGGTACTATGGATTTATCTTTATGTATGTGAGCAATTTATTTCATTCATGTGTGATTGTCTAACGAATTTATCAATCTTGCAAAACTTGTATCCTACCTGGTTTATGCATGCAATCTTATGGACAAATGATTTATATGAGTATCTCATCTGATGAATGATAATGTTGAAAGTGTATGTTGTATTTGCAATAAACTCCTAGAAGTAGTTATTTTGATTATTTTAGTTTAAAGATCCTTAGTATTTTTGTTAGGGACTACCCCTCTTGGCTTCGCTAGGAGTTGGCCTAGATGGAGGAGTTGAGGATCAGGTGACAACACCTTGACTCGAGACTTTCCCCCAAGGACACACTAAGTGGATTGAATATTTCTTCCACGATAGCCCAAGTGTGTATAAGGCGGCAACATTTTTTGGCATCGTTGTCGGGGATAAATCTTTATATTCCCGAAATACGACTTTTTTTTTCCTTTTTTGCTTTTTTCTTTGGTTGATGTTTCTTGTTTGTTTAGAATAAACTTGATCATCTCGCGACTCCTCTTCAAAATAATTTGACAAAGTATTATGCAAGGAGGAACTTACGGTTTGCTTAGCTTCATCCTTAAACCTGAAGGTGTTTTTGGAGGAAGTTAGCCAAGCTTTGTTCTCTTAGGATCCTTAATAATTTTTGGGTCCGAGTCCATTTCTATTAGAATTTTTTTTTCTAATAATTCTATCTTAGAAATGGATGATCTTTATAGACCTATTGATTTCTATGTAATAAGTGGTTATCCACATGTAATTCCAGAAAATGCTTTACAAAATTTTCCTTGTTTTCAAAGTAATAATCTTGTTGATGCTAGACGTAATGTTAAAAAAGTTTCACATTGCTTCAATAAATGGTGTTGCAATTCCTTATATGAAGATATAAAAATGAAGTTGTTTATCTTGTCCTTTGATGATGATGATCTTGATTGGTTCACGGAGCTCAAAGATAACCAAGTTAAGACTTGCAAAGAATTGATTGATGTTTTCATGGAAAAGTGGAAGGAAAAGGAACCTCTGGTTATAAATACAGTCAATTCAAATGCTTCACCAGATTCCAGTAAGGAAGAAGTCATTCGGGCCATAGAACTTATCTATGCAAATTAGTTAAAGGCCATGGAATCTCTCCTTGCAGAGGCAGAAGCTTGTGTTGAGTATTCAAACCCTATAGAGCCAGAGTTCCACAGTGAACAAGAAAAGGAATTTCATCTGTAAATTTCATAAAAGCCTATAGATGAGTCAGTAATCGATCATGAGGAAATAAAGGAAATTAAGTTTGAACTTATTGGAAATTTGGATAATTAAAATCCCCACCCTCCTCCCAAAGATTCCATCTCCTCGGAGAAATTTTTTGACAATTGTGATGATATTGAAATAAACAGTGAAGTAGATTCCTTGATAGTTCAGATTCCAGTTCCGGCTCCAATTTCTCAACCATCAGATGACTTAATAACATATAATGGTAAATTGGAAGATAACTTCAGTTTATCAATTCCAGGTCATTATGAGCAATGGTTGGCTTTCCACCATGACAATCCAATGCATAGCTTCATAAAAAATTTACAAGGCTTACCAAACTTCAAAGTTTGGTTGAAGAAAGACAAACACATGTTGCTTGGGCAGTCTATTCCCAGGAAAAACTCCAAGTTGACAAATATTGGAAAAGGATCTTCGACAAGTCATCCCGGACAGGGATTATTCAGACATTTTAGGTCTTGTTTCATCCATAACATGGTTGGTTCATGTATTTCCTACTTGAACCAATTGGACAGTGGAAAGGTTAAAGCTACCAGTGTGCAGACAACTTTTCAAATTGTTTCTCAATGATGACATATGATGCCCATGGGGGCATCCTTTGTAACATATCTCTATAACCCTTCCTCTTTACATTTTATTTCTGTAGCATTTTTCATTTTCTTCTATTATTAGTGTAACTTATATCTGAAATTGTTGGTTTTCATATATATCTGTTGCTTATTTTATTTTTGGCGAGACATTTGTGATGTAGGTCAGGGATTCTGGATTCTCGCATGCTCTTCTTTTCTATAAAAAGATCAAGAACGCATCCCCATATGGAGCATATGTTATCAACCAAGCTTCACTAGCTGGATTTGCAGATGAGACACCAAAGACTAAGCAGACAGATGCTCAAAAGTCAAAGTTCACAGATTCATCAAGTCCTTTTAAAGACCACATTTTTCTACATTTCCATCCCTCCGGGGAATTGTAATAAATGAGTTGAGCATGAAAGTTGTAAAATACTATTGGCCACCTAAGACTTGGGTACAATCATGTACTCTAGAGTGTTTTATTTCACTTGTTAATTATTTTTTTCCTGCCTTAGTGGGCGATTAATAATTTCTATGTTTTTTCACTCAAGACTGACTCCAAAGTTGGAGTATGTGTTGATGGTTAGGCCTTTGGCATGGTATAAATAATTTCTAGTGTCTAAATGTATATGAGTTCATTGTAGGTCATTTTTATTGAGTCATATGGAAATTGCGTTAGGTCCCCATCGGTTTTTTTAATGTTTTAGTCAAATAATAAATTTCCCGCAAAACAAATTTTTTTTAATGTAATGTCAATAAATATTAAAAAAATGGCATCAGTCATTCTCAGATGCCATGTTTGCTCTTGTTCTATAAGACAGGGAACCCTTTAGACCCCTTATTCCCCTTCTGTCTAGGAAAAAAAGTAATTTTAATCACTCAAAAAAGTATTTCTCTCGTAAAAAGACAGAAAAGGGTCTTTTAATTAAATTCCCTAAAATTTAGGAGAATTGTTAAAAATTAGGAAACATGTAGGGGACATGTTTTTCCTCGGTTTTTAGTCAACTCAAAGCATGGGCAAGTTCACTAGAGAGGAAGGTGACTTGATTGATGATGTGTATAAGGGAGATAATCCCAATGCTACGACTCGACCTCCCTTGCTAGGTGGCACATTTGCAAGAGATGGCGCACATCCGAAAGTGGGAACTCACCCTCACATTCCACTCATACTCCACCTCACTCATATTCGCTCCCACTTCACTCCACTTCCACCTCCATCACTCCACTCCACCTCACATTGCTTCACTTCACCTCTCCTTTACTACATGTGCATCTCTACTCTTCTACATGCGCCACTCCCTCATCCCTAGCGCATTCTCTCATGGGAATTGTCACCCAAATTGTAATAAATAGAAGGTGAACCCTCTCCTTTTAGCTAGTTGGAGTTTGGGCGACCTTGCTATACATTGTTGTAATATCTTTTCTATATTGGAAAAAAAATACTTTGGAGGCCATCTATTGGTGTTTGGTCCTCATGTGTGGATGGATGTTGGATATAATTTGAGGTGATGTTGCTTTGATTTATTGCATTTGTCTATTGTGTAATTTGGCTAATCATAGGGATATTGTTATCTTATTGGAGTGGATTCTTTAGTTTGTTTACTTTCTAATCCATTTGTTTATCTATATTTGAATGCTTACATTACATATCTTGTTTTTGTTTAAACTAATGTGCAATTGAGGTTTCTCGTGTAGGAAACACCAAGTTTACAGGTATTTGCAAGTATTATTTGTAGCATGAAGCATCCAGTTCTTCAAGAATCAAAGGAGATAGTTTCCATCTAGTGTCTATCCAAGAAGTTCGAAAAGAAGACGTTCTCCCTCTTCCTCACACCAAAGGGACCCCATAGCCCAAAGAGTTCCATGCTCAAGCAAAGGCTCCGAAAAATCATAAATTTTATTCTTCCTCCCTCTTTCTTTGCTTGCATGTCAATTAGATCTATTTTGAAAGATAAATTTTATCATCTAATGTTGCATGCACAAAGTCTTAGATCTAGTTTCAATATTTTATCACTTAAAAGAGTAGATCTAAGCTAGTTTTGGTGCAATTTTCTATTTTTTTCATCTAAATCTTAAACTAGAAAGTTGTTTTATTTTACATTGTAGATCAAGCTAATTAGTTGTTTTATGCTTTATGTTTTGGGACAGAAAACAGAAACAACTAAAAGAGCTTAGTTAAGGCTCATTCAAAGCATCCAAATGTCTCCAAAAAGTTGCATTTTTGCCTAAGGAAAATTTCAGAAAATTTTGGTTAAATTTTTCAAGTTTTAGTTTAGTATTTTAGATTGTTTCTCATCATATTCTAATCACTTTCTTTGCTGGTTTTTAGCAGATCCATCAAAAAGCAAGGGGAAACTCTGCCGAAATTGAGGCAAAAGTGAAGGAATTTGAGCCCAAGTTGGAACCCTTGAAGACTAAGACCTTCATAAAGTCTTTTGTAGTAGTTTTCTTTAGTTTGATCCATTATATAAGGGTCCATAAGTTCAAAAAGAGAAAATAGAACTCAGTTCTCGTTGTAATAGGATTAATAAAAGTGGGCCCTTGGAGCCCAGTTTCTTCATCCCCATTAGGGGGATTGGTGTGTTGTGCATTTGTCTTTTCTTTATTTCCTTGCAAGTTTTATTATATGATCTCACAAACATACATAAGCATAATGAAATCAACCACACACAAAACTCAAATATTGCATGCACTTAACCTTAAAAGTAATCTCAATCTTGATGCATGATTAGCTTAGAATTTATTTTTTTGCTATCAACAATAAAGTCTTGCAAAGTTTGTTTTCAGTTTCAAGCAATTTTCAAAGTTTATTTCTTGTTTGAAAAGTTAAAATAAACCTTCCCCACAATTACTGGTGTATGCTCTGAACCCTTGCGAGCCTAGCTCGATCCTGAGATTCATCAAAACCGGAGTTGTTTGTGCAGAGTAGTTTAATTAGGGAAATCTCAATAGTTGCTACCTTAATGTGTGGGGAAATGCCTAAGGGGAGTGTGTGAATTCAGACAGGAACTTTGAGATATAGGTTCTTCTCGTGTTGGATATTTGGCACCCTTAGTGAACTTACTGGTGCGGCCCTAGGGCTTCGGTTAGTTCTCTGCAAGTTTCCAAACAAAGAGGTAGCCTCTAAAGAGGCTACACAATCTCTCATTAATCTACCTTTAATTTACCTTAATAAAACATGCGATCAACAACTGCCCACAATAACTTTAAGGCACTGGTACTATGGATTTATCTTTATGTATGTGAGCAATTCATTTCATTCATGTGTGATTGTCTAATGAATTTATCAATCTTCCAGAACTTGTATCCTACTTGGTTTATGCATGCAATATTATGGAAAGATGATTTATATGATTATCTCGTCTGATGAATGATAAATGTTGAAAGTGTATGTTTTATTTCCTATAAACTCCTAGAAGTATTTCTTTTGCTTATTTTAGTTTAAAAATCCTTAGTATTTTTGTTAGGGACTACCCCCCTTGGCTTCGCTAGGAGTTGGCCTAGACAGAGGAGTTGAGGATCAAGTGACATCACCTTGACTCAAGACTTTCCCCCAAGGACACACTGAGTGGATTGAATATTTCTTCCATGATAGCCTAAGTATGTATAAGGAGGCAACATTTTTTGGCGCCGTTGCCAGGGATAAATCTTTATATTCCCAGAATATGACTTTTGTTTTCTTTTTTTTCTTTTTGCTTTGTTTGATGCTTCTTGTTTGTTTATAATAAACTTGATCATCTGGTGACTCCACTTCAAAATAATTTGACAAAATATTCTACAAGGAGTGAATTACGGTTTGCTTAGCTTTGTCCTTAAACCCAAAGGTGTTTTTGGAGGAAGTTAGCCAAGCTTTATTCTCATAGGATCCTTAATAATTTTTGGGTCCCGGACCATTTTTGTTAGACTTTTTTTTTCTAATAAGTATAGATTAGAAATGGATGATCTTTATAGACCTATTGGTTTCTCTGCAATAAGTTGTTGTCCACATTTAATTCCATAAAATGCTTTACAAAATTTGCCTTGTTTTCAAAGTAATAATATTGTTGATGTTAGACGTCATGTTAAAAAAGTTTCACATTGCTTCAATAAATGGTGTTGCAATTCCTTATATGAAGATATAAAAATGAAGTTGGTTATCTTGCCCTTTGATGATGATGATGTTGATTGGTTCACGGAGCTCAAAGATAACCAAGTTAAGACTTGCAAAGAATTGATCGATGCTTTCATGGGAAAATGGAAGGAAAAGGAACCTCTGGTTATAAAGACGGACAATTCAAATGCTTCACCAGATTCCAGTAAGGAAGAAGTCATTCGGGCCATAGAAATTGTGTATTCAAATTAGTTAAAGGCCATGGAATCTCTCCTTGCAGAGGTAGAATCTTGTGTTTAGTATTCAAACCCTATAGAGCCAGAGTTTCACAGTGAACAAGAAAAGGAATTTCATCTAGAAATTTCAGAAACTCCTATAGATTAGTCAGTAATCGATCAAGAGGAAATAAAAGAAATTAAGTTTGAAGTTATCGAAAATTCAGATAATTCAACTCCCCACCCTCCTCCAGAAAAGTCCATCTCCTCAGAGAAAATATTTGACAATTGTGATGATCTTGAAATAAACAGTGAAGTAGATTCCTTGATAGTTCAAGTTCTAGTTCCAGCTCCAATTTCTCAACCATCAGATGACTTAATAACAGATAATGGTAAAGTGGAAGATAACTTCAGTTTATCAACTCCAGATCATTATGAGCAGTGGTTTTCTTTCCACCATGACAGTCCAATGCAGAGCTTCATAAAAAATTTACAAGGCTTACCAAACTTCAAAGTTTGGTTGAATAAAGACAAACACATGTTTTTGGGGCAGTCTATTCCCAGGAAAAACTCCAAGTTGACAAAGCTTGGAAAAGGATCTTCGACAAGTCATCCCAGACAGGGATTATTCAGACATTTGAGGTCTTATTTCATCCATGACACGGCTTATTCATGTATTTCCTACTTCAACCAATTGGACAGTGGAAAGGTTATAGCTACCAGTGAGCAGACAACTTTTCAAATTGTTTCTCAATGATGACATATGATGCCCATGGGGGCATCCTTTGTAACATATCTCTCTAAACCTTCCTCTTTACATTTTATTTTTGCAGCATTTTTCCTTTTCTTATATTATTAGTGTAACTTGTATCTGAAATTGTTGGTTTTCATATATATGTGTTGCTTATGTTATTTTTGGCAAGACATTTGTGATGTAGGTCACGGATTTTGGATTCTCGCATGCTATCCATTTCTATAAAAATATCAAGAAAGTGTCCCCATATGGAGCCTGTGTTATCCACCAAGTTGCACTAGCTAGATTTGCAGATGAGCCGCCAAAGACTGAGCATACAGATGCTTAGAAGTTAGAGTTCACAGATTCAGCAGGTCCTTTTAAAGACCACCTTTTTCCGCATTTCCATCCCTATGGGGCATTGTAATAAATGACTTGAGCATGAAAGTTGTAAAATACTATTAGCGACCTAAGACTTGGGTACGAGCATGTACTCTAGAGTTTTTTTTTTCACTTGTTAATTATTTTTTACCTGCCTTAGCGGGAGATTAATAATTTCTAAGTTTTTTCACTCAAGACTGACTCCAAAGATGGAGTATGTGTTGGTGGTTAGGCCTTGGCATGGTATAACCAATGTCTAGTGTTTAAATGTATATGATTTCATGCTAGGTCATGTCTATTGATTCATATGGAAATTGCGCTAGGTCCCCATAGGTTTTTTTTAATGTTTTAGTCAAATAATAAATTTCCCGCAAAGTGGAATTTTTTTAATGTAAAGTCAATAAATTGTAAAAATATGGCATCAGTCATTCTCAGATGTTGTGTTTGTGCTCGTTTTCTAATCCATAGCATCCCTTTAACCTTATTCCCCTTCTATCTAGGCAAAAAAGTGATTTTAATCACTCAAAAATGTATTTCTCTCAAAAAAAGACAGAAAAGGGTCTTTTAATTAAACTCCCTAAAATTTAAGAGAATTGCTAAAAATTAGGAAACATGTAGGGGACATGTTTTTCCTCGGTTTTCAGTAAACTTAAAGCATGGGTGAGTTCACTAGAGAGGAAGGCAACTTGATTGATGATGTGTACAAGGGAGATAATCACAATGCTACGAATCGACCTCCCTTGCTAGGTGGCGCATTTGTAAGAGATGTTGCACATCCCAAAGTGAGAACTCACCCTCACACTCCACTCACACTCCACCTCACTCCTATTCACTCCCACTTCACTTCACCTCCACCTCCATCACTCCACTCCACCTCACATCGCTTCACTTCACCTCCACCTCCATCACTCTACTCCACCTCACATCGCTTCACTTCACCTCTCATTTACTACATGTGCATCTCTACTCTTCTACATGCGCCACTCCCTCATCACTAGCACATTCTCTCATGGGAATTGTCACCCAAATTGTAATAAATAGAAGGCAACCCCTCTCCTTTTAGCTAGTTGGATTTTGGGTGACCTTGCTATAAATTGTTGTAATACCTTTTCTATATTGGAATAAAAATACTTTGGAGGTCATCTATTGGTGTTTGGTGTTCATGTGTGGATGGATGTTGGACATAATTTGAGGTGATGTTGCTTTGATTTATTGCATTTATCTATTGTGTAATTTGGCTAATCATGAGGATATTGTTATCTTATTGGAGTGGATTCTTTAGTTTGTTTACATTCTAATCCATTTGTTTATCTATATTCGAATGCTTACATTGCATATATTGTTTTTGTTTAAACTAATGTCCAATTGAGGTTTCTTGTGTAGGAAACACCAAGTTTACAGGTATTTGCAAGTATTCTTTGTAGCATGAAGGATCCAGTTCTTCGAGAATCAAAGGAGCTAGTTTTCATATAGTGTTTTTCCAAGAAGTTCGAAAAGAAGACATTCTGCCTCTTCCTCACCCCAAAGGGACCCCATAGCCCAAAGAGTTCCACGCTCAAGCAAAGGCTCCGAAAAATCATAAATTTTCTTCTTCCTCCCTCCTTCTTTGCTTGCATGTCAATTAGATATGTTTTGAAAGATAAATTTTAGCATATAATGTTGCATGCATAAAGTCTTAGGTCTAGTTTCAATATTTTCTCATTTAAAAGAGTAGATATAAGCTAGTTTTGGTGCAATTTTCTATTTTTTTCATCTAAATCTTAAACTAGAAAGTTGTTTTATTTTACATTGTAGATCAAGCTAATTTGTTGTTTTATGCTTGTTGTTTTGGGACAAAAAATAGAAACAACTAAAAGAGCTTAGTTTAGGCTCATTCAAAGCATCAAAAAGTCTCCAAAAAAGTTGCATTTTTCCCTAAGGAAAAATTCAAAAAAATTTGGTTAAATTTTTCAAGCTTTAGTTTAGTCTTTTAGATTGTTTCTCATCATATTCTAATCACTTTCTTTTCTGGTTTTTATCAGGTCCATCAAAAAGGAAGGGGAAACTCTGGAGAAATTGAGTCAAAATTGAAGAAATATGAGCCCAAGTTGGAACCCTTTAAGACTAAGATCTTCAGAAAGTCTTTTGTAGTAGTTTGCTTTAGTCTGATCCATTCTATAAGGGTCCATAAGTTCAAAAAGAGAAAAGAGAACTCAGTTCTTGTTGTAATAGGATTAATAAAAGTGGGCCCTTGGAGTCCAGTTTCTTCATCCCCATTAAGGGGATTGGTGTGTTGTGTGTTTGTCTTTGCTTTATTTCCTTGCAAGTTTGATTATATGTTCTCACAAACACACATAAGCATAAGGAAATCAACCACACACAACACTCAAATATTGCATGCACTTTAGCTTAAAAGTAATATCAATCTTGATGCATGATTGGCTTAGAATTTGTTTTTTTGCTATCAACAATAAAGTCTTGCAAAGTTTATTTTCAGTTTCAAGCAATTTTCAAAGTTTATTTCATTTTTACAAAGTTAAAAAAAACCTTCACCGCAATTACTGGTGTATGCTTTGAACACTTGCGAGCCTAGCTCGATCCTGGGATTCATCATATCCAGAGTTGTTTGTGCGGAGTAGTTTAATTAGGGAAATCTCAATAGTTGCTACCTTAATGCACGGGAAAACGCCTAAGGGGAGTGTGTGAAGTCAAACGGGAACTTTGAGATCTAGGTTCTCCACATGTTGGACATATGTCACCCTTAGCAAACTTACTAGTGAGGCCCTAGGGCTTCAGTAAGTTCTCTGCAAGTTTACAAACAAAGAGGTAACCTCTAAAGAGGCCACACAATTTCTTATTAATATATCTTTAATTTACCTTAATAAAACATGCAATCAACAACTGGCCACGATACCTTTAAGGCACTGGTACTATGGATTTATTTATGTATGTGAGCAATTTATTTCAATCATGTGTGATTGTCTAACGAATTTATCAATCTTGCAGAACTTGTATCCTACTTGGTTTATGCATGCAATCTTATGGACAATGATTTATATGAGTATCTCGTCTGATGAATGTTAAATGTTGAAAGTGTATGTTTTATTTGCAATATACTCCTAGAAGTAGTTATTTTGCTTATTTTAGTTTAAAGAGCCTTAGTATTTTTGTTAGGGACTAACCCCCTTTGCTTCGCTAGGAGTTGGCCTTGACGGAGGAGTTGAGGATTAGGTGACAGCACCTTGACTTGAGACTTGCCCCCATGGACACACTGAGTGGATTGAATATTTCTTCCACGATAGTCGAAGTGTGTATAAAGCGGCAACAATCCCAATTATCTGGATATTCACCATTGCTTCATTTATACAATGGGAGGATGATGAAGGGAGAGGACAATCACGACAATAAGAAGAAACAAAGAGGAAAATAAAGCCTCACTTTTCACTAACTATGAAACTAATGCCTACTGGATAAAATTGTTAGTGTCCCAAATAAAATCTTATTAGGAGAAATAGAACATGTATCATAGTAACAAGATTTGGAGGCACATTGCAAGTCCAAGAAGGTTGTCAAGAGACAAAAAAGGAGGGCCAGGAGGCTAGAGGGAGGACAAAGGCCAAAAAGGGGATCAAGAGACCAAAAAGGGAGGTTGAGAGGATAAAAATGGAGATGGTGAAGGCCAAAGGAGGATCAGAAAGTTGAAAGTGAAGTCTAACCACTAAAGGGTGCATGAGAGAATGAAAGGAGAATTGAGTGGTTGAAATGGAGGTCAATAACTTGAAGTGAGAATGGAGGAGGCACAAAAGGCCGATCATTTTAAAGTAAACATTCAAGAAAAGAACCAAAGGATTTGTCACTAAAAAAATAGAAAAGGAGAAATGGGGCAAGAAAAATTGCCCACGAGGTAGTGGAGGTGGCTACAAGTGTCAACAATAGGAAGTTGTAGTAGGAAGGTCTACCCACGAGGCACAAAGGTTCTAGGGTGACATAACACAAAGGTAACAACAAACTAACAATGGGTTTAACACACACAACTACAAATACACTACAAATGGGAGAGGAGAATGACTCATGGACGAGACCACCTGTAGCGCAAAGACACAAAACTACAATTGGAAAATGTTACAAGTGAAATCATTTACACGAACTATGCAATAAATGTTTTCGAGAGGGGATAAGGTTGAGGAATCTATAGAAATATGGATTAGGAATCGAAACTCTGATTGTGTAAAATCTCTACCAATCATTGTTCTTTTGGGTGTTTGGTTAGCTAGAATTTCAACCATATTTGAAGAAAGGTGCATCACGCCTTTTCTATCATCTACTCAAAGCTTCAATATCTTAAAAACTTTTCCTTGGAAAAAAAATTGTGAAGGCTCCAAGACAGATTACTGAGGAGGTCATAGATAGATCTAGGAGTTGGTTATACTTTCATGGGGAAGCACAAGGGAATCCTTTGGTATGTGGTGTAGGTGGAATTATTTAAATTTTATATATCTGAGTCTCATTTGGTGAAGTTTAGGGATATCTTGTGACGTGGAACAAACAATTTTGCTGAGAAAATGGCAATAAAGTTGGCCATGATTTTAGCTGCAGAAAAGAGAACCTCTCATCTTCAAGTCT
>SNQJ01S0107169.1:29719-54155 GCA_010110895.2 Picea sitchensis | reverse complement strand
ATTTAAATTTTATATATCTGAGTCTCATTTGGTGAAGTTTAGGGATATCTTGTGACGTGGAACAAACAATTTTGCTGAGAAAATGGCAATAAAGTTGGCCATGATTTTAGCTGCAGAAAAGAGAACCTCTCATCTTCAAGTCTATGGTGACTCAACGTTGGTGATCAAATGGATAACTAGCGAATATAAAATGGACAAATTTCTTCTCTAGCCAATATTAAATGAAATTAATGCTCTAAAATATCTTTTCACGTATGTATCTTGCCAACGTGTTTACAAAGAAAGAAACAAGATAGCCTATGAGTTGTAACATACAAAATATATAAATATTAAGTGATAATAATCATAAATAATAATAATAATAATAATAATAAATAGTTATTAATTGTATAAGGGATGCATCCTTTCATGGATGGTCACCATATGTTCCTTTAGGTTCTATATATATTTGGCACTCTCATTGTACATCTATTCATCATATATTATCTATTATCTATGTTATCTCATTATATATATTCTTATTCAACATATTTATTGTCCAGTATAGATTATAGTTATTCATTCCATTTATGATGGATCGTTACACATTATTTTGGTCACCTCAGTGATCAACTGACAACATGTGTTCCCTGAAATATTAAAAGAGACTTTCTCCATGAGAAAAGTGGTTTGTTTTTCCTCTTTCATAAACCATAACAAGGAAGGTTGTCGCACCCTGATGTATGCATGGGGTGTGACGATGCCTGATCGTCGCAATATACACTAAAACTAGACCCTGACGTCGTCGCATGTTGCTTATGCATAGGGTGCAATGATGCTTAAGCAAAGGAAAAGTCAAAATTCACGAATGTTCTAGAAGGGAAACTTCTATAAGATGAGGTGGCCTTTGATCAGTTTGGATCTTACTCACTTCTCTGATTTAGTGGGATCATCCTAATCTCCTCATCCATCTCTCTTTCACCCTATATAAAGAGGGATCTCTCATGGAAAAGGCTAAGGTTGAATAGGCTAAGACTTCCATATGCATGAAGGGTTCTACTACAAAATATGCTTGAGAGATTTTCTTTAGTTCTTTAAGTCAGATTGTGGATCTTCTTCATCCAAGGCATTGGAGCAAAGGTGTGTGTGTTGGAGAAAAGATCCATTGAAAGGGGACCTTGCAACATCAAGGCATGGGTTGTATTCTCCACTTTCCATTTAATATAATACAACAATACATTTCTTCCTTATAAAAGTATCTTAACTTTATTGTATAACTCCTTGATCTTATAAATATAGTTCATTGGAATATATATATATATATATATATATATCTTTGTTCCCTCTCTCTTTGTTTGTTAGTTTGTGTTTCTTAAAACAGGTTCACCATCTCGCAAACTCAAAGAACGAGTTACAAGGATGACACTAGTGAGGATCAAGCGTCGTTTAAAAGGTATGTCTCTTGTGCCTCTCTAAACTAGTTTATATGAAAATGAAGTTTAAGGTGAAGTGTGTATTATGCTTTTTTTGTTCTAGCTTCCTGTGGAAGTTAGGGAGATATGTTCATGTCCGCACTTAGTGATTAGTCCGATAACAAAATTGACGACCATACTGGGGAATCGACCTTTTTTTGTTTTTTTCCTCTTATTTGCTTTTAGCCTGCCTTCTTTTGGTTAATTTCATTCTCCGAGTATGTGGGTGATCCATCTTGACTCCTTGGGTCTGAAGGTTCAGTGAGAAGTTTTGTCTTTCTTCCCATTTTTCTTTATTTTCAGACATCGTCGCACTGTACCCTATTGAGAGCCTCCCATGATCCTCTAACGTCGCACTCTACTGGTTCATACCAATGCAACGATGTCACATTGTACCTTATTGATAGCCTACGATGATCCTAGGTCATCGCACTGTGCTCTTCTGCAACCTGCGACGATTCATGTAGAAATTATTGGGTGATGACCATTTTTATTTTCTTTTGCTTGGGATGAACTTCTGACACTAGTGAATGATTGATTTATAAGTTTTAAGCATGCATTTGATTGATTTTCAAAAATTGAAAGTCTTATTTGTAAACTTTGTAAATTTTGTTTTTGGTTTCATGTCACAAGGATATAATCTCGAGATCTTGGTCCTGAGTGTTTGTTTGACAAGGAGTCCTTGATTTATTTGGAGTTTTGGATTGTTTTTACTTTCTAGATTGTTAATTGATTGAGAGATAATTTTTGTTTGTATTGGACAAAAGGTTTTCTTATCATTTCATTTTTGTCTACACTACAAGTTTGATTTGGGAATAGTGTTGAGAATGTGCTATTTTTCTTGGATTATGATTTCTTTTCTTCATTACGTATCTAATCTTATTTGAGAAAGAAAGAACTGAAGTCATTCTTCTTTTAGTAATCTTTACAAGAAAATTGTTACATTCAAATATTTGTAATAAGAGAAAAAATTGGAAAAAATTTCAGTCTTTGATTATTTGGAATCTTTTTCATTCAAGAATTGAGAAATTGTGTTTCATAGCTTTTGTATTCCAAAAAGAGACACCTTATCCCTATTGTAATTAGAGTTCATTGAATTAAACGATTGCATAATCATCTCTTCTTGCATTTTATTGGGTCAAGGTCAAATACATCATTAGTTTCATTTTTGTTTCATTTTTGAGTAAACAACAGCCTTTAAAATACAACGCAAATTCAAAATCATTATTAAAAGGGAAAGATATATATAAGTTGTCTATATCATTTTGTTTTTCATCTTTAACTATATTTTTACTAATTTATTTTCATTTAAAAAGAAATTCAAAATTACTATTAAAAATAAATTACACATATGTCATCATACATAATCATATGTATATCATTTTGTATTAATCTAGTAGGATTACACTTTGTATTAATGATAAGAGAAAAGCATAAACGCAATAATAATGAAATAAATGGATAGTAATAATGAGAGAACACATGAAGGAAAACCAAGGCTCCGGAAAACCTGATGATCGTTGCCCCCCTCTAGGGTTTGCTCCCTGCTGCGCAACTCCAAGTCACTCCATGGCCACGCTAGGGGGAGGGAATCCCCCTCCCTCCTCCCCGATCTCTGCCGAAGAGGCGTTTTGAAGGCTATTAGTGTCGTCCGGGAAGAAACCAGCGGCAAAAGAGGCCCCAAAATTCATCAAGAAACTTGACACAATACCAAAAATCGAACTGCCAGAGGAGCACTCCATTAAAATCGCCCTAGCTCTCACTGAAAGAGGTTTGGTTGGTCAATTCATGGGGCTTTGGCCCTCTGCCAAAACCACGGATAACTGGATTCAGCGTAACTGGAGGCCTCATCTGAAGCACAGTGTCACCTGCTATCCAGTGGGGAGAGGCTTCTTCGTCTTCGAATTTATCTCAAAAGAAGATCGTGATCTCATCTTCCGAAGTGGCCCCTATTTTATGGGCACCCAAGGACTCTATCTAAACTGGTGGTCTCCGGACTTTGATCCAACAGTTGATGTCCCCAAAGAGGTACCGGTCTGGGTAAGACTCCCTAATCTTTCAATCCATTGCTGGAATATTCAAGCCCTGGAAAAAATAGGGAATACCCTAGGACGCTTCATTGACAAAGCAGAGCATAAAGGGCAGTACTCCTGCGCGAGGATTTGTGTTGAAGTTGATCTGGAGGCAGGTCTTCCAGAAGCCATCAAACTCTCTGTAGGCTCTTAGTCTCATTTCCAGAAACTCGATTATGAACAACTTCCTTTTAAGTGTCGGCTCTGGCATGAACATGGCCACTTCAAACGCAATTGCCCAAAAGCCCAGCCGGAAGAAGAAGGCGAGGGATGGTAGAGGGTCAAAAGAGGAAAGGCCTCCTCCAAGCCAAATGAGAAAAGAGCACCAAGCAATGCACATAAATCAGATCCTAAAGCCCCGTCGAAGGAACCCGCCCAATCTCAAGTTATGATTCAACAACCAGTCACCACGGCCCTAGGAGCAAGTTCCTCGGTGGTGAATGCCCCAGAAGCCACTCTGGTTATTGTCATTCAGGAATCCACTCCCCCTGATCTCGGTATCCCTGTTGAGACGCAAAACACCCAAGGTGCCACCTCGTTAGAGCCAGGGGAAATCCAACCAGAACCGGCAAACCCTTTATCTGGAAGCTCCCCTACTCGCGGAGAAGCGGAAGAGGACTCTGACCCAGGAGGAGACATAGATGAAGGATCCACTGAGTCTGGGAGCCCGCATGCAACCCTAGTCAAGAACCCAAGGGGCCGGAAACCAAATAAAAAGAAAAGGGAAGAATTCTCTTACGTAGATATTTTGCAAGGCTCCCAGTAAACTCTTAAAGGCATGATGAATACAAGATCCAAGCAAGGCCAGGCCTCTAAAGGGGCGTCCCCTCTAAAAGTAAATAATGCGGTACATCTCCTGGAACTGCAGAGGTCTAGGCAGCCCACATAAAGTCGAAGCAATGAGAGACTTAGTAAGAATCAACAAGCCTGAGATCCTGCTAGTTCAGGAGACAAAAATGGAGGATGACTCTGCCCTCCATGCAGGAAACACATTCTGGAAAAAAAGCTCTGGGGAAGCTGTCAGCTCCAGGGGGGCCTCAGGAGGTCTAGCCACCTTCTGGGATTCCTCCATATTTGAGTTGCTTGCTGTTCACAGTACTATGCACTGGATCTACACCAAACTCACTCACAAAGTTTCGGGCCACCAAGTAAGTTTGTTCAACCTCTATGTTCCTATTTTGTTAGCGGAAAAAAAAGATTGTTGGGACTCCATTGAAGCGTTCCTAAGCCTCCACAGGCCTGAAAATATAATCATTGAAGGGGATCTAAATGTCACCCTAGACGCAAATGAGAAAAAAGGGGGCTCCATTGTCCGAGATCCCTCTTGGGAATGGGTTGAAGACACCATCTTAGGATGGGATCTTGTTGACATTAAACCCTCCAATGGTAACTATACCTGGACTAATAAAAGGCTAGGGCCAGGGCACATCGCGGCCCGTCTAGACAGGTTTCTGGTCCATTTCTCCTTCCTCACCTTGGGGCTACATGGGTCGTCCAAAATCCTTCCCAATTGTGTCTCCGACCACAAACCTATCCTCCTTGATCTCTCCGTTGATGAAAACCTGGGGCCCATCCCCTTTAGGTTTAGTCCCATGTGGGTCCATCATGATGGCTTTAGTCACCTTGTCTCTAGCTCTTGGAGTAAAAAGGTTACTGGAAACCCCTCCTTTATTTGGGAAGAAAAGCTTAGACGACTAAAACTTGATCTTAAGAACTGGGCCAAGCTTCATTCATCCCCGGTCTCTTGCAGGAAAGACGCTCAAGCTGCCTTGGAAAACCACCAAACCCTCATGGATTCTGTTCCCATCACTGAAAGCATTTCCCAGACAGAAAGTAACTACCAGAAAGCCTTTTACAAAGCTTGCAGAGTTGAAGAAGAGTATTGGTGTCAAAAGTCTAGAAGCCTTTGGTTAGCGAGTGGTGACAAAAACACCTCTTGTTTTCACAAACAAGCTGAAGCTAGAAAAAATTTCAAAACAGTGAAGGAAATATTCCATCAAGACAATCTGGTGAAAGATTTTGAAGGCATTAAACAGGCTTCCTTTTCCCACTTCCAAGACCTTTATACAGCTCCCCCTGTTGACCCCATAGACCCTCATACTTACCCCCTCTCGCTAATTCCCAAAGTGATTCAAGCCTATGATAATGACTCTCTTGCAGCTCCTATTACTATGAAAGAACTCAAATCTGCTCTGTCCCATATGAACCCGGACAACGCCCCTGGCCCAGATGGATTCACAGCCATATTTTATTCCAATTGTTGGGATATAATCAAATATGATCTCCTCCGGATGGTAAGGAATTCTCAAAGCCACCACAAGTTGGGAGGGAGCACAAACTCCTCTTTCTTAGCCTTGATCCCGAAGGAGAAAGGGGCCTCTAATTTCTCCAGGTTCAGACCCATTTCTCTCTGCAACACCGGATACAAGTTGGTCACCAAGATTATAGCCAATAGGATCAAAACAATTCTGTCGAGGATCATTCTCGAAAATCAAGGGGGTTTCATAAAGGGAAGNCCATCTCCCTCTGCAACATAGGATACAAGCTGGTTACCAAGATTATAGCCAATAGGATCAAAAAAATTCTGCCGAGGATCATTCCCGAAAATCAAGGAGGTTTCATAAAGGGAAGAAAAATTCTAGACAATGTCATTCTTGTTCAAGAAGCCATCCATTCCAGCATCCACCGAAAAGAGAAAGGAATGGTTGTGAAACTAGATCTCGCCAATGCCTTCGATAGAGTAAGACATGACTATCACTTCATGGTGATGGAGAATTTCAGGTTTTCCCCTGAGCTCATTGGCTGGATTAAAGGATGCATCTGTTCCCCCTGGATAGCCCCTTTGGTCAATGGGAGATCGACAAACTTTTTCCAGGCCTCAAGAGGGTTGCGTCAAGGATGCCCCCTATCTCCGCTCCTCTATGTCATTCAGGCCTCTGTGCTCAGCCTCCAGCTAAACAACTGTCAGCAAGATCTTTCCCTCCCTGGTCTCTGCATGGCACCAAATGTAAAGGACATAAATCATGCCCAATTTGCAGATGATACTCTGCTGTTGGGAGGTGCCAAATTCCATTATGCAAGGAGCTTCAAGAAGGAGCTAGAAATCTACATTCAGGTTTCAGGAAGCAAGATCAACCTGCAAAAAAGCAAAATTTATTGTTGGAACTGCCCTGGAACAGAAATTGGAAGAATCTCTAGAGTTATGGAAATGGAATGCTCGCAGAATTGGGACTCATTCACCTACCTGGGTGTCTCGATCTTTAAATCTGCCATCAACTCAGCGAACTGGAACCCCATTGTTGACAAGTTAAAAGCAAAGATTCAGAAGTGGGGGGGCGGTTGGCTTACACTAGCAGGAAAACTAGTTTTGCTGAAATCTATTCTTTACAGTATCCCTATTTACCAATCCTCTATTCTTCTGGCCCCCATTACAGTCATCGGCAAGATTGAAAGTCTCTTCAAAAAAATTATGTGGGAAGGAGGGAGAGGAAACCTGAAAAAGCTACATCTTGTCAGTTGGGACAAAATCCAAAGACCTTACAGCGAAGGAGGCCTCCAAGTTAGAAGTATTCATGCTCAAAATTTATCCATGGGATCCAAACTCCTTTGGCAACTGGTATCCAGAAGATCTAGCTGGAGAAAGAAGGTATTGTGGAAAAAATACTTCACAGGGCAGAGACAGCGGTGCTTAGATAAAAATCCTCCCATTAAAAAAGAATCCCCTATCTTCAAACTCTGTCTCAAAGCACTGGAACACTTCAGATCTTTATTGTACTGGATCCCTGGTAATGGGAAAAGAATCAAAGTATGGGAAGACTCAATCCTTGGGGAAGAGCCTTTGGGGCAGAATCTTGGAATACAGAATATAAAACAATGGCTTCAGGAGCAGCATGTCTTCACCCTTTGGGACCTCTCTGCCTGGGATAATGAAAACAACTGGTCTGATTGGAATTTAAGAGGCCATCCCCCTAGGCTTGACGAGGAGGCAAAGCTTCTCTCCAAGCTTCTACAGGGCAAAGCCCCACTAAAACAAGTTGCCAGGGATAAGAGAGGTTGGGGTACAAAATCTGGAAGTTTCCCTACAGCGGAAGGCTATCAATCTTTAATGGCGGTCCCTCATGCTGCCCCAAACCCTATCCACTGGAAGTACGTCTGGTCCACTTTGTCCATCCCGAAAGTTGACTTTTTTTGCTGGAATATAGCGCACAGAAGTATCCTCACTGCGGAGAATCTGAGGAAAAGAGGCCTGGAAGGCCCCTCAAGATGTTCTCTGTGTAAGAATTATGAATAAAACATTGACCACTTACTTCTTTCCTGTCCCTTCTCAAGAGAGGTTTGGCAAGAAGTCCTTCCCACGAATATTCCCAACTTTTTTATGCTCGCTTTTACTGTTGATCTCCTCTCCAATTGGGCCAACTCCTCTCCCTTCCGTCTTGCCAAAAAGGACCTACTCAAAACAGTCTGGATGTTGCTTCCTAAATTTGTTTTCTGGAAACTATGGCTTGAAAGGAACAACCGCCTTTTCAGAAGTGTGGAGAGTCCTCCCTCAAAGGTGGCACTGAAAGCCAAAGTTCTCCTTGGAGAGACCCTGGATTACAAACCTGCTCTGTGGAATCCTCAGTTGTTAGATGACAGGGAAACAACCTGGCTTACAGCCCTAACCACAAATGCTCAAGCACCACCCTCTGCCAGGTCTCCAGCTCTAGCTGTTTGGGAAATTCAAATGAATGAAGAGGACTTTCTTAATTGGAGACTCGCGTAGGAGACTCACTGTTTGTTTTTCGATGGCGCCTCTAAGGGCAACCCAGGTCCTTCGGGTGGAGGAGGAGTGATCCTCACGCCCTCGGGCTCCACTCGATCCGCCTTTGCCTGGGGGTTGGGAGTTCAATCTAATAACATTGCTGAATTTTATGCTCTGTGGCAGGGTCTCCGGCAAGCACTCAGTGTAAACATCCAAACCATCTCAGTCTTTGGGGATTCCAAACTGGTGGTGCAGGCCATGCGCACGAAGTCTAGTCCGTCCAGCCTCCAAATGAATCGGATCTACCAGAAAATAAGGATCCTAGCTGGCAAGTTTCAAACTATAAGCTTCTTCCATGTGCTTCGACATCTTAACAAGCAAGTTGATCACGAGGCCAACCATGCTTAGCTCCTGAGCAGAAGCACTATTTCTGTCAATGGGATCGACTCAATCTGTAATATCCCGTGACTTTAGCAGGCTTGATCTCGGACTTAGTAATCTTTGCCTTCAGTGTTCCACTGATTGTTGCCCCATACTTAGCCTCACGACTCTTTGGAATAAACTTGATGGAGATGATGGTTTCTTACGGGAAGAGAATGCAATGCTTAAAAAAGACCTTACTGACTCAACTGACCATGCCCAAAAATTGGAAGAAGAGTGCAGAGAGCTTAGATTAAATACACAACAAATGGCTCAAGTGAAAGAGGAAGGAAAACTAAGGTTGCAGAACTCTCTCCAAACCCTGCAGCACGACAATGGAAAGTTGAACGATGACCTTCAAAACGCCTACAAAGAAAGTGATGATATGGGGGGGAAGATTTTCGTTATCAAAGAAGAACTCTTACAGCTACAAGAGGAAAACACAAGTTTAGAAGAACAAACTGCTTCCAGCCATGTTGAGAATGAACAACTTCAAAACCAAGTCTCAGCAAAGCTTGGTACCATGCAAAAGCTTGAGAACTCCGAGAAGAAATTGAATCCTCTTCAGAGGAACAAGCCGACTTCAACGAGAGCGTATCCTCCCAATTCCAAGACACTGCAAACACGTTTGGAGACCAAGGGAAAAGAATCGTTGCTTTGGAGCTCGCTGTCAAGAAGATTCTCTCAAACCGGGGCATCAAAAGGCAACCGGATCACTACAAAACTTTACTCCTCTGCAATGTGTTTACTAGCTCCTCCAGGACCCGTTGGTGTAAATTTCTGGACGAAAACCATGCTCCTACCCTTCGAATGCTTTTGCTCCCCACGCACTACTATATCAGTGAGGGCAAGTCGTTGTATCAAATGGACTCCAGTTTTTGTGGGCCTTGACCATCAATGGACTCTGCCACTCATGACAGAGCAATCTGTCTTGTTCAAGAAATCTCCCAATGTAGCACAGCCCCCGGAAGCTGATTTTTCGGACTTTTATTAATCTATCCATCAGTTGCGGTCAAAAAAAAATAATGAGAGAACACATGGCATTTTTACTTTTTTTTCTTAAATTTTGATATAAAAAGTACTAGATACTTATAACCAAGTTTATTGAAATGCAATAATAATGAAATAAATGGATAGTAATAATGAGAGAACACACGTCATTTTTACATTTTTTCTTCATTTTTTATATAAAAGGTACTAGGTACTTTTTCCACAAGAGGGTACTAGGTACTTATAACCAAGTTTATTGATTATGTAATTATTTTCAAATATTGAAATACGTGAAGGCATCAATAAGACTTGGAATATATCAACCAATCAGAAATGAGAAAAACAAATATTTTTATTATATCAAAAAATATATATTTGTTTTATTAAGTTAAACATTACATTACACACATAAATTTAAAATACAAGGCAAATTAATGTCAAATCAATAGCAAACTCATTGCTATATTCCCTTGGCACGGACTAATAATAACTATAGGCCAAAAAAGATCTACAAAATATGACATCAAATTCATCCTTGATGTTAATACCAAAAATAGAGATGTTATCACATCAACTTGAAAACTTGTTTAGGTAACAACAATTTCTATGTGCAAAATCTTATCTTTAAACTGAGAAAGAGATTTACCAATATCAACGTTGGTGGATCATACTAAATGTAGAAAATTATGTACCTTTTGCCTAATCTATCAATTTTTTTTAATTTAATTTGGACTCGTTCTATTAATGTTTATTTTCTCAAAATCGTTACATTTAAATATGACTGAGAAAGGTGACCAGTGAACATGTATTTCCTCTTAAGATGTCACAGGGTCAAATCTAGAGGGGGGTAGGGTATGTACACCTCTGTAGACTTTAGAAGCCAAATTGTTGCACGGAGGGGGTCCCTTGTCCCATAAACAAGGGGATCTCATACACCAATTTGGTGTCTATCTTGGTCGTGAACTTAAAATTAGATTATCGTTATTATTATATTTAGATGTCAATAATTTACACGTACAAGATCCTATCTTTAAACTTGAAAAAGATTTATCAATGTTAACTTTGGTCAATCATACTCAATGTAAAAAGTTATCCCCTGGATGGGGTGTCACCTCAAATTTATATTTGACCGCTTTATTACTGCTTATTTTCTCAAAATCGCTATATATTTAAATATGATCAGAAAGGTGACCAATGAATGTATTTCCTTAGGGAGGTCATGTGCTCAAACTGCAGGGGGTAGGGTATGTACACCTCCTCTAGATTTGAACCTGTAAATTGTTCATTTAGGGGGGTCCCTTGTCCCATAAACAAGGTAGGGTCCTACTACACCACCTCTAAGGGTGTCTAGCTTGGTTGTGAACTTAAAATTAGATTATTTTTATTGTTATATTTAGATGTCAATAATTTACACATACAAGATCCTATCTTTAAACTTGAAAAAGATTTATCAATGTTAACTTTGGTCAATCATACTCAATGTAAAAAGTTATCCACTAGATGGGGTGTCACCTCGATCACTAGCTCACGTGGCAAGCACGGAGGTGTCGACACCCAACCTAAGACCACAAGTGGTCACTTCACTTGCCCTGGTCACTGATATAGAAGTCCATTCACTAGTTAGATGGATCATCATGGTTTATCACGAGATTGTACTCCCAACGACTTGAAGGTTTAAGAACATCAATGGAGGGGATCGAGGGGAAGATTTCCATGAAATTCGGGATATCCCACACGACACAACTGATCAGAGGTTTGTACTCCTACAACGACGTAGTGTTAATGTTGATTATGGCAAGTTTAGGTGGTCAAGTGAGATTAAAATCCTACATGAGCTAGAGGATAGGCTCACGACTTTGCATTATGCAGATATCCATGCCCATATTGAACAATGAACACTTCATACTACTACCGAAAGAAGGAATTCCAATCCCTTGGTAGATAAATAGACGAGGGGGCAATATGGTTGATGTTCTGTTATGGTATGTTTGGATGTGCTCTGATTTTTCTAGAACTAAGTTTGGCTCTTCAGTTTCTCTGGTTTACATCGTTATGGCTCCACGAGGACGTAAACCATCCTCCTCCACCGTTGGCTTGTCATGAGCTGCCAAGGCAGTGGTTGCAGCTGTAGAATTTTATCAAGAATTTGTGCCTGAGGAAGATAAGGACACTATGTCGGCGTTGGAGGTCGAGGTCAAACTAGTACGAGAGTTTAAAGATGATGAGGATGTGGAGCATCAGGTAGGGAGGTCTCCGACTCTCGACCTTATTGTACCAAGACTAAAATCAAATTCTTCCAAACTTTGAACTTTACAAGGACACCAAAACTATAGGGCCTCTCGGTATGTTGCTCCAAGGATGGTGATTTTGTTAATAAAACATAGAATGAACGACCTTTGAGGCTCAAAATGTATATCTCATGGACGTGGTGACCTGGATAGCTCATCATCATGGTGGCTCTTTCCATCCTCCTACTGTGCATCATCCATGTATAAATCAACAAGAATCGCCACAAGGATGTTTCGGGCCCATCTCATTCTCAGGTTCCTCATGACCAACGCTAGCAGGCTTCATAGTATTTACAATTCTTTTTATATCTAGTTTTTTATGTCATAGGGGGCCTTAGCAGTTACTTCATACTTGGTTGGACATACAAACTTCATATTTCAAGAATTATTATGTTATCTCTAGCCTGGTTTCCTCCTGTGGGACGTTTTTTTTTCAAGAGATTGTCACGATCTCTTTGGAAATTGAATCAGTTCAAACCATCATGTATAACTCCACTAACTGTAACTCCACCGGGGAAGGAGAAGCTACTTATAAACACTAGATTTGATGTCAATTATCACAAGGTTCAACTCCAAAGAACAATTGATAACTCCACTGTTTGACCCATATTTAATCTGACAGAAAAAGCAAAAGTCCCCAAACTTCGTTCCCGATAAGCAACCAAATAATCATTCCAATTTCTTCATTTATTTGTGAGTCTGGCAATACTTCTGATCTAACCTTACATACCCCACCTTCCCAACCAACTAATCTTAAAAACTACCATATCATGTTTACATTATACCCCCACCTTCCCAACCAACTAATCTTCGAGGACTACCGTATCATGTTTATATTAATGTAGCTTTTACTTTAAAAAAATGTGAACAAAAAAGATACCTCACGCTTATCCTATGAATTTTTTAAAGTTTAATTTGGATTTAATGTTTATTTTCTTAAAATCATTACATTATAAAGTTTAATTTGGACTTAATATTTATTTTCTTAAAATCATTACATTTAAATATCACCGAGAAAGGTGAATAGTGAGATATTAGTTAAAGGTATTTATCAACATAATGGATTATGTTAGTAGCAAGTTAATTAAAACAACTTAAATAGTTTCTGAAGTAGTGATTTCAATTACTCAATTTTATTTTTAATTTAAACAATAAAAATAATAAAATAGTTACAGAAAATTGATTTATCTTTTAAATAAAGAAATAAAAGATTTTATCTACTAATTCAAAAATTTTAATTAAAAAAAATAATTGTACTGCATTTCTAAAAGTTAGTTACTTGATGAAATTCACTTACATTTTGAAAGAAATCATTTTGCGTGGTAAAGATATTATTAAAAAAACTTCAAATCAAAATTTAAGAAGAAAATGGTGTGATAAAGAATTAGAGGAAAAAAAGAAATCGGGAGGTATTATAAAGATGTAATCAACTCTAATCTAGAAGTTCAAAATTAATTATCTCTGCTTCTGATGGTGTTAAAGGGCCATGTATGGATAAGGGGAGGAGAGTACAGCCACAACGTGGGGACCTCATGTGTCGGCTCCTCGCGCTGCCCGTTCCGCATCCATGTACTCTAATCGTTTTACGACGTCCACCGCACCATTAATGTTGGTGCACCCGACTCCCATTGTTGTCTCCACCATGGATTCTCTGTTTGCAGGCACCATTAACCCCCGCATGCATCCCGACCCTCTTATCCCTCAACCGCCCAGACCTGGCTCACTCTGGTTTTTTTCATGGTGCTCACCGCCTTCGGATTTCTCCAGGCTCTCCACGTCCATTTGGGACTCTCCTCTCATTTTTTCCTTCCCTACGAGCTCAGAATGCCACGGCAAACAGGGAGGCTAAGGAGAGGATCTCCATGGCATACTCCTCGGCCTCGAGCCTCTGTTTCTCCCCTCGGGTTTCTCGCCTTCTACTGCACTCGCAGCTCGAAGTTGGAACCTCACACCTCCACCCCCGCTTCTAGTTTAGTCCGGTCATCACCATAACCCGCTAGGGATCTCTCTCACGCATTTCCTCAAGTAGCCTTCAATTCCCTGCCAATCCAAGCCTTCTTTTGTATCACCGCTCTCCCACCACCCTTAGAGGTTTTACCCTTCTTCTTCGAATGCTCCAAAGACAGTCGCGACTCTTCCACCAACTCCATCCTTGACTGGGCAGCCTACAAGACGCCTTTGGCCATCCCTCTATGGGTTGGTTTTGAGCTACTTGTGGATTGAGGACCCCATTTCCGACCGGCAGCTTATTACGGAAGCATCCCTCGCTCTCCTTCAAATCCCTTTCCACCTCTGTGGAGCTTCCACTCCACCTAAGTCGTTGAAAATAGAGTTGCCCATGCAGAGCCCGCCTATCAGGAATGAACAGTGCAATGCCTAGAAAGGTGGCTACTTGTGCAGCTAATGATGGGGACACTCTGGAGGTTGCGGGTACCTATGGGCGTCCACGTAACAATCCATCCTCGAGACACTCGTCACCGGCCAACCCTGGAAGGGGGAGACTTGGATGTTGACATGCAAATGGAAGGGAAGTGGTCAAGAGGGAACTGGGACGACATACCAAGCCACCGGGTCGTGTTATTTGCTATGTTTGACCCCTCCTGGGATCCAGGGATTTTCACTCAGTTTATTTTTCTTAGTTGTAGCCTAGCCCGTGATTAGCTCGCTTATCTATGACAGCTTAGACTCAGAAAATTGCTAGACTTAGTCGGTCGGTCAACTGTTTCCCCTTCAAAGCGCTTTGCAACTACAACATAGTTAGTCTCAAGCTTCTACAACTCGGGTCTAGATTCTTGAAGGTTCTTTATATAAAATCTCTTACTCTACAAAAAAAAAAAAAAAACTATCTAACTGCTTTGTCAAGTGTAAAGAAACAAATAAACATTACTAAGATAAGAAACAAATTTCAATGAAAGCCATAGTGAAACTCATGCTGGTCAATTCCTAAAATGCCATGGATGAAAGAGTGTGTCACCTTTTTGACACTAAGAAGGTTGAAGATGAAAATCACCTTCTCTTAGATTGTCCAAACTTACACCCATATTAGATTTCATTTTCAAAATATTTATCACAATACTAACCTTCCTAACCTCTTAACTCAACAAAAGTATGGTGATCTTGGAAAGGTTCTCTTAATGCTTTTCGAAAGCACATAAACAAAATTCTAAAGAATTAAAAGTAATCACTTACCATCTTAAGATCCCATAAATAGGGATCTTAGGGGATACTAATCATCATCATCATATAAACATGCATTAAATTTAAAATAATTTATTAAATATATTGTAATATAAATTCAAGTTTTATTATTTTTTTAATTTAAAAAAATTATATATCCTTATATTATATTTGAAATATCAAAATTAAATTATATAAATTTATGAATTGTATTAATGAAATACAACATCAAATAAATAAATGAGTTTATATCATATCACTATTAAAACGATAATACTCACACATTAATAAGAGTTATAATTAGTTATGTTATATTTTATGAAGAATTATAATTATTTATGTTATATTTTATGAAGAGTTGTTATTATTTATGTTATATTTTATGAAGAGTTGTTATTATTTATGTTATATTTTATGAAGGATTGTTATTATTTATGTTTTGTTATATGTTGGATATGTGACTATGTAATGTAATGTTAATATTGATATGAAGGGTTGATAGTTAAATTGTTTAATGTTTTAGTGGTGTTATAAATAAATCTTATATGATAAATAATATTTATACGAGAGATGTTTCAATAATATTTTAGAATTTTTATTTATTTTCTTTTTATATTTGTGTAATTTATTTCTCTTGTATATTTTGATAACAATATATGCATATATGTGTTGTAAATGCTTTTAAATATGTAAATGTAATTTTGAAATGTAAGTTTAAAAAATGACACGATATTAATTTTTAAGTATTTTTAGACACTATTTTATTAATTATGAAAAAAAATTATACAACAAGTGAGAGATTGTAACCCGTAAACCCTTATGACAAAGTGCTTTATATCCTTTCAATAATGAAAAATAAATATTATCATTAAAATATGATTAGGATAATCTATCTTTAAAACATTATTTAAAAAAATATGATTAGGATAATCTATCTTTAAAAACATTATTTTAAAAATATGATTAGGATAATCTATCTTTTAAAAACATTATTTTAATAAAACTTAAGTTCTAAATTGCCTTTATTTTAAGAAAATAAATTTTAAAATTATAAAACTAGTAACGTCACCCATTTTCCAATCTAAATGATTTAAATAATATAGATTATTAAACTATTAACACATCGAAATTTAGTTCTACATTAATACTCCCACACACACACACACACACACATATATATATATATATATATATATATATATATATATAATCATAATTATATAATTGTCGTATCCATTCCATGTTATTTGAAAGACTTATTTTTCATTACTCATCCTATTCACAAAGTAAAACACAATATAACACAAACACACACATATAAGATGATGCTTTGTAACTAAATCTTTAAAGAAAATTAAACATATATATTTTATGACAATAATGGCACTTTAAATTATTATTAACATATTCTAAGCATCCTCGGATGGAGTGATGAACAAGACGTTTCAGCCATAGGGTGGTATGCCACCACCACCACCTAGCTCATCCGTGGACCGTGAAGGCGAAGATGACATGGCGCTGGAGAGGACAGGGTGGACGCTAGGGTCCCGAAGGAGGGGGATTCCATCCCCATACCTTGATCCGAAATGAGTAACCAAGGTCAGCCAAATGTTGGGGAGGTACACAGGTGTTATTACATATGAACCATGGGAAGGGAAATGAGGAGGTGGGAGCATCGTACAAGGATGAAGTGTTATGGTTATCATGGCCAAAGGCATGATGGGTAATCTCCAGGCGATTATCAAGGGGAATTTAGGCGACCCAAATGGGAGATATGAGAGACCAATGACAAGAACCATGGCATTAACTTGTTCTGGTTAGAATCCCCTGGTTTGAGCGGCGTTCAAGACTCCGAGGGCAATGTGTTTTGTGTTTGGGCTCAAGAGGGAAGCATTCAGGGTGTCGGGGTTCTCGGGGTTTGGGGTCTATGTGTCTGGGTTCAAGTACTCGACTTTGTTGTTGCAAGCCAAGAGATCTTCTTTATTGAAGTCGGTTGGGTGTATTGGGTTGAGCCTTTATGACGGGCAAAGGGTGAGGGATGGGAACGCAGGTCGGAGGTCGAAGGTCAATCTATGGAAGGAGTCTACTCCAGTGCAAAAATGGATAAGGAAGGGGACAGATGAGACAAGGTACATGAGGGAAAAGGAAAGGGAGTTGTAAAGGAGGCTTCATCCTCTCACCCACACACTTTCTACTCGTGAGCGGAAATTGAGGTTTAGAGGCTTAGAAGGTACTCCTTGGAAAATCAGCTTCCAAGGAAGCTTAGCTGGGAGGTCAAACTGTGTGTGGAGGACATGGTGAAGATAAAACATAAACGGACCTCAGATGAGGAGATTTGGGAGGAAGTTAGGGGATGGTTGCATGACCCTCTGTACTCTCACACTCAAGAGACCGATTTCTTGAAGATAATGGAACTATGCTATCATGTCAAAGCTATGGTGGCTCAGACTCTAGAGAAATACATGGTAGACTAGAGCAAGATTTTGAATACCATCGAGATATTCCAAGGTAAATTTGAACTAATGTTTCAATCGGCTTATGGTATTAATTTCAAGGTTTCAAAGGTGTCCTCTGAATCAGGTCCAAGCAAGCCTCTGGTTGATGGCCCAACCTCGGTTGGAACTCGGCCTAATTACTATTGATAACAACTCCAGACCTACTTAGAACCTGGTTGTGGAGGAAGAGGATGAAGTTCAAATGGACGAGGAGCAGATAGAGACTTGGTCCTCTCCCAAGGAATGAATCGGGTTAGCCTACATGTTTTTTTGTTGCAAATCTTTATTATTATACTCAGGGATAAGATAAAATTATAGCTTTTTTGTCATAGATTGTTACTATTTCTGATAGTGTGTTGATCATTGTTACTATCTCTTTGATAAACCGATATACTCTCTCTAAACAATAGGCTAAATGAGACCCAGTTTCCCTTTTGGAAGGTCTCCTAGCCTCATGTTGTATTTTCACCTTACTATAAATAATAGAAGTATATTTTTAGCTTACAAAAAAACATATATTATAAGCACAAATTGTGATCGAGGTAGTATATGGTTTCATGTATGGGATTAAGACTAAATGTTGCTAAAAAACACATGATCCATTGGAAGTAGCCATAGTAATGAGCTCTCTTGTGGACACTAGATAGGTTGAAAACGCCTTTTGGTCTTGCAGTAAGACCTAAAACCATGTCTTATTGGCTAATAGCTTGTCTTTTTCAGATGGAAACATGTTAATGACCAAATACATATAGGAATCTAGCAAGAGCGAAAGTTTTCTCCCTTACAAACCACTATGCAGTGATTTTAGGTGTTATGATCCTTGAATGATAAGGACGAGTCAACCCCTATTTAAAAATAACAACTAGTGATCCTTGTCCTCACTATTGGTTGACAACTACATTATGATAAGTGTTTAAACTGACGTGTTTTTCTTGAATAACTATAATAAGCCAACTCATATTTAGGGACAACAACCAATAATGATTATCTTCACTATTATTGACCATTGAATTATAGTAAATTTTACCAACTTAAAAAATAAAAATAAAAAATCTTAATACAAACAACAAAAACATATATTTTTATGAAAAGTGAAAAAAATCTTAATACAAACAAAAATATATACTTATGTCGAAGGCATTCTTTTAAGGGGGAGGTCTCTCGAGCTCTTTTGTCGTCTGTCATTTACAAATAGAACATTGCCATATGTCTACAACAGTCAAACCTGTGATGTCGACGCCACGTCAGGCAACAAACATCGAGCAAACAGTCGGACAATGGTTGTATCCCTGCAAATAGGAAGAGTCTGATGACTCTACTTGTATTTGATGCAAGTATAGCTACGTTTTGGCCCTCCCTATTGTTTATAGAAGTGCAGACATGCATGTTGTCTTGTTTCACTGAATACGTGTTGCCTCACTGTCTCTATTGGGTACAGATAAGTCTCGTCCGACTGACAAGCCGATACACAATCTTGCTGCAACATTTAATCAACCAACAACTTCCATGGCCTACCATTCGTTCCTACAATTTAATGAAGGATTTCATTTAAGAACCTGCACAACGCATTTAAAACTCCTGACAACAATCGAGGAAAGTGAGGAGGACATGCAACCAACATCCTGACAGCAACTGAGGCAAGTGAGGATGCCACTCAACCAATAGCAAGTCAGTTTCAAGCATTCAATTTGTATTCATTGTACTTGATGAATTGGTAGCAGTTGAGGCAAGTGAGGACTGGACGTAACAAATAACAAGTCGGTTTTGTTGTATGCTCCATTTATGCATATAAAGACAATTAAATGTACATGCTCTGATCGAATGTTGCTTTACATGCTCTGATTGAACCTCTGCTTTAGTTTATATTCTTGCTTATGTGTCTTCAATCCTATGGAATTGAATATTAGTCGTCGGTTCATGCATGTTCATCCACATACCTACATACGAATCTTAGGTAAGCGAGCTATAAACAATTTCTTTAAATGATTTCTTTGAGTGTATTACTTGTGATTATATCTATATTTATTATGAATTATGAACCATTTTTTTTTCTAGACTTGGAATTGGCAAATGCAAAATTGATTTTGATAAAAGTTGACCTGTGTACACTCCTATTATTAGATCTCGATGTTAACATTTAAGTAGATTGAATCCTTTTCTTAATCAACCATGCACTAACAACATTTTTAGTATACATAAAATACAATATCATTACAAGAAACATAAGATTAGTATATGTTAAATTTGAACATGGAAAAAAATAATAAATTGCAATTGGACTTTTGGAACATAATTTAAACCAACAAAGAAAATTCTCCAAAATCTATCTATCAAAACACTTAAACAATGTTAAGATACCTTGTTGTTTTCCTTGTCATTTTGCTCTTCACCCTCATTGTTTTTCTCAAATTGGGTGCCATTAGCAACCTTGTTTTTATTTTTTTGCTTCCGTATTTTTCAACACCTTTCTATCTCTCTGGCCTTCCTATTGCTCACAAATCCATTTTCAGAACTGTGGTTCATGTCACTCCCACCATTTGAAATTTTGTGTTGAGGACCCTTCAAAGATCCACCCCCCTCAGCAGTTCCATTGGCCAAAGTACCAACGGTTTTTCTTATCCTCTTGACCAGAGTGCCAGATATTTTCAGAATCGTGGTTCAGCTCACTCCCACCATTTGAAATGTCATGTCGAGGATCCTTCAAAGCTCAACAGTTCTCGTGCCTTCTCTGAATCAATAGTGGAATGCCCAAATTTAGTCGAGGAATCAATAAGACTCTCACTTTGAAGAGGTAGTGTGGATGTTGATCGGAACACCCCTAGAATTTACCTAGGCACGGGGGGAATTCACTTGGCGCACAAAGTCTTCTCCAACTCAAACAATTTGAATGGCACGTTACAAAGAGAATGGCACATGGAAGGACACAAAATAGGTTGAATGGAGTTGGTGGAGGCTTCTCCTCTCTAAAACACACTTATAAGACACGTCTACACTGGGTTTGGAAAACCAGTCGAGTTTCGTAGCCCTGGACAAGAAAGCCAAAAACTCTTGTACAAAAATCCTTTAGAGATAACTGAATTAGGAAACATTTGCAGACACGGGTAGTATCTTTTGACATTTGACATGACGTGAATCAATTATTAATTTATGAAATCTGAACATCTTATATATCTACAACTTTTTCATTAGACTTCTAATAATTGAAGAATAATACTTCCCCGGTAGATTGTCATAGTAATTTTTTTTTATCAAATTTATAATTACCATGTATGACAAGAAGGCTCCCTCTGGGTGATGTATGATAGAAGAGCGATGCTTAAAATTTATTTGATCGTTGTGAGCTGCTATTGTCCATCAAGTGGATTGTATCACTGATTTATGTAAATATAAAAATTATTGTGATGACTTAGAGGGGGGAAATGTGTGTCAAAGGGGTTTGGTTTCATAAATCCATTTTTACTTTGCGTTGAATCAATCTTAATAGCAAATAATTTTTTTGATATTTGGATATTTTTGTTTTTATTTTTTAATGAGAGACTAATGAGATCGGTCCAAAAAAGTGAATGATGTGCTTCATACTGGATTGTTGATAAATAGAAAAGTCATCGTATTTAATACATACTTGTTATGTGTCGTCAAAATGGCCCACGGGTCACTCGGTTGCTGTAACAACTGTGGTGCCATTATCATGTTGTGTGCCTTCATTGTGTTTTCCTATTAAGTCAAATCAAAACATTATCAATATGTAAATAAAAGTTGTTTTTTTTTCTTATTGAATAGAAGTAAATGGTAAATATAAAATTTGTTAAATTTCTATAACTCATAATCTAAGATTTTTTTTTTTTTTTACAAAAACTGGGAAATTTGAATTATCAAAACTGGTGCAGTTAAAACTGTTGAGAGGTTACAAAGTATTTCAAAATTTGGGCCAATCCGAGGCCTCAATTGATCCACTACTACAAGCTATGAATGATTGTTTCAAATACTCAGATGACAACTTCAGATAGAACAACTTTATTGAATACACTCAGAAAAGGACTCTGAGGATAAGAGTGAAGAGACACTGCATCTAAATTATCTTGTTGGGGAAGAGCTCGCCTTTTTAGCTGACTTGTGAGCCTAACTTCGTGTGACCATTGGCTTTGAGGGTACATGTGTTTTCTTCTTCTTTCCTACTTCCATCTAGTCTTGATTTGTTGATGTTGGGGCATTTGAGATGCCTATGATTCCTAGATTGTCTTGATGTGAAACTTCCTGCTTTTCTGAACCAGACTCTTAGCTGCCTTAGCTTCAACTGCTAATGCTTAAACTTCGATAGCCTCATCTACCCAACTTGTCAGAGGAATGAAGTTGGGGTGAACTTGCCTAACTTTACCCGAGTCTGAAGAATCCAAAGCCTCTTTTTTCTCGAGCTTCTAAGGTGTTTCTTGTTGCATTTCGGGATGCTTGATGATCTATGGTGTGACATTGAGATCCTTTATTTCATGTTTTGAGCCATCCAAAGTAGGGTTTAGAACTGGAGAGTCCCCAATGGAGGGAGAGAAGCTAGCATGAGCCTCTTTGGTCCCCGCCATGGGAGGGTCATTAATTGAAGAAACATCCTTGGAAATAAGTTGATGATCAATGTGGGATCCAACCCACTAGGTTGATTTCGTTGTTTTCGATCTTTCTTAAGGCCCCTGGGACATTGGGCTACCAAGTGTCCTGTGGAATAACAAGCTCGACACCGTAAAGCATTTTTTTCATAATCCAGCTTTTGAGTCCACGAGTAATTATCCCCCGTCAAATTGATTTCGGCTGGAAACCCTTTGTTGAAATCCATTTCTACACAGATCCGAGCATACATGCAGATGCTGTATTTTTTTGTTTAAGGGTATCTGAAATGGAACCTTCCCAAAGAATTATCAATGGAACAGATAGAGGATAAGCCCCAAAGATGAAAATGCAAGTTTGGGAGCCTAACCCAAACATAGGATAAAGATAAAGAATCTTTCGAAGGATCAAAAGAAGGAGACCATGGCTTCATACATGAGCCAGAAATACCCCAGAACCAAGGGCCAAAACTAAATATCAAATCTCTATCCTCTTGATGATCAAACTCAACAATGAAAAAAACTTGAGCACAGGGGTGAATGAAGACATCACCTTTCAAAACTGGAAACCAAGATCTCGAAATCTAGTCGTGAAGATCAACAAGACGAGGCCATAGGCCATTAAAACGACATATGAGTGTTGTGGAGCTGAGGCGAGCTAACTTGGAAATAACATCCTTCCTCAAAGAGATGGTAGGGGTCGGATCCTCATGGACCAAAATAGATGAAGGATTTAAATTCCTTTCGACAAGATCACAGAACGAGTTGCCATGAAAGGCATTAGAAGTGAGGGAGATCCCTTGAAAAGACTCCCCGACGACCCACCAGAGGGTTCGAATAGGGCAGATCTGAGGCAAGGAGCATCGATGGGAGAAGAAGCCTCTGTTGTTGGAGAAGAGCCTGCAAACAAACCCCGCACACACAGGGCGACCACGAACAAGAGGAGAGGTCAGGGAAAAACCCTAGACATTGAAACCACTACGTCGGATGGGCGACATGCGCTCTTGCATGACACTGCACAGATATATTGTTTTTACAAGATAAGCATTCACTACATAAAATTGGTGGAGTACAAAATCTATAATCTAAGATTTTTTAGCAAGTGAGTAATATTCGATTTTATTTATGATATTAAGGTTAAATTTCAATATAACATATATGATTTTAGTGGAGTGATTATGAAGGATATTGGTTTTTTAAAAGACATTTTTGTGTTTAAACAATGTTTTATTTATTGAGTATGACGTAAAACTATTTTTAATTGGCTAACATTTGTCTTCTTTATATATAAGGAAACAAGTTAACTACCCAAAATCTAAAGGCATCCGGCATAAATCCTGTGGTAGCTACTTATTCATTACCTTCCATCTTATCAGAAATCAGTCACTTGCTGCTTACTTTTCCACTCTGTCATATAATCGGAAGAATGAATTTTCTATTAAAACAATTTATGTTACACTTCCTAAATGAATAGTGCCATGTAATTTCTTTGGAAATTGTCACTATAATGTATTTTCTTTCAACTATCAATTGATTTTTGTGCCCACTGGGTAGGATAAAGACTAACTAGAATGTTTTACATTGAAGTGGTTTTTTTTTGTTTTTTTTTTTGATAATAATTTATTTGTGAGGTCACTACCAAGCGAGACACCAAATTGGTGTATGAGGCCCCTTCTTTGAAGTGGTTTATTATTATTATTATTTCTTAATAATTTAAATAGTTATAATATTGTATTCTTATGCATTCAAAAGCGTGATCTTATTTAATTTTTAATAATTTCTCATTACAACAAAATTCTCTTCATCATCCGTTGATGATCTAGAGGGCTTTGTATCTCCAAGTCCATTTAAAATATAAATATAGTAATATAAACAAAGATTATTACGTTGCAAATTTGTTATTTACGAAATTCCAAGAAGGATGGCATGTTTTAACTGCACTCGTCGAATCTTCAACCATTTCTACGTTGTAGTAAATCATAAAGACAATTTCCTACATAAACCTTACATGATCTTCCTTTTATTCTCGTTAATATCCCAAGTAGCACAAACCAAATTTGATTGACAAACCTAATGACTTTTATTGATTCATTTTCTAAATCATGCAAACAAGCTATCATATTTAGTTTTCACAAGCTCATACTCAATTTGCTCATTTGTCTTCCGCTCTTGGCCTTCAAATAAAAATTTGCAATTTCAAAATCAAAACG
>SNQJ01S0107168.1:15867-45175 GCA_010110895.2 Picea sitchensis | reverse complement strand
TTTTAGATTTCAATACAATCAATGGATTGATTAGAGACTACTAAAATCTTGAAAAAATAATTACATTACGTCATTTGGCTATGTCAAACAAACCAATTCCCTTTCATGGTCCAAATAATATGAATCATTCTTTCACTTCTCCCTTTTAGAGGAGCAATCAAGCAGGAACTTGGAGTGGAGGGGTTGACTCCTTAGTTATCTTTGCATCAATGCCTACACAATACCTCTCAATGGGTGAGGGAAGGTCATTTGCAAAAGCTACAACGTCGAAAACCTTTGGATCTATAGATGAAGTCACCCAATGATGACTCAACTCTTGGTCATTCCACCAAGTGGGTTTGTTATTCATCTAATATTTAATTTAAGAGACCTTTTCCATTGGACAAGAAACTATCATATGTCCATGTTCAAAATTGAATCTGCAACAAAGAGCAATACTTTCACAATCCAAGCATTGTTTTTTATCAATACAAATGCATATTCCAGCAAAGGTGGTGACAAAAATCCTCTCTATCATCAAACTCATGGTAATAAACTTGCCCAAGGTATTTCGAATGGATTAAAAGAACTTATCACCCTAGTATTCAAGAAGGAGAATGGGCATTCATACTAAAATAAAAACCTATAAAAAAAACTTAGAATGGATTAAAGGGACTTATCACCCTAGTATTTAAAAAGGAAATTAAGCATTCATACCCAAATGAAAACCTATAATAATTATGTAAATAGTTTTAAACTAGCCGAACATAACTTCATAAAAGTCCAACCTTGTCCACAAACCAAAGGCAATTACCAACAATATGTGCTTTGTCCAACTATGAGAGAACATCTTGATAAAAAAAACCATTATTGATGAGAAATAATAATACCGGAGACATTATTGATAAGAAATAATAATTTATCTTGACTTGGGACTTGAAAACCACCACGGGAAATTGGATGGAAATTACATGGATGCAACCTTTGAGTACCTATAACCATGTTCAAATTTTGACCCTCCTCAGTGGGCCATGGGAGAGAAGCATGCGCAAGACTCGAGACTGGGGTTTCTAAAGGAAACTTCTATGTCAAGTAGTCTTCGCCACTATTCCATAAAGCTGAGACATTGCACCTTAAGAATAAAATACCCATAAGGAAGCATAGGAATTTGATGCAACTATAAATTTCATATCATAAAAGAAGAGAAGGCATGCACCTATAGAATCATTCATTGTTGGTGGGGTTGTAGTACTCGCCCCTAAATGTCAAAGGAAAAAACTAGATTCATGTATCATTCATTATACTGTAAGTAATAATCAAATCATTACTATAATACATGGTTATAGTAATGTTAGAGTTTTTATAACTTTAATTTAACTTTTTTAATTTGTGTGAGTTGTGTTTACCGATCTCTTTCTATTTTCGTCTTTGCATTATATCTTCTTTGTTATACAAAGAAAAAAAGAAATGTTTTATTAATGTCATCTTTGCATCAAGTGCATTGATATTGTATCAAGCCACATCAAAGGTACATTTTTAGCATCAACCTATTAAAGTTTGGACATCATAATTGCATTATAGTGGCATTTTTGGTAAAAACAAATTTGTTTTACATGAAATTGTTATTATATTTGCACACATTATAAATTTTAACTAATCATTAATGAGAGAGTGCTCAAGGCAAGACTTTGTATATGTAATATTAATGATTTGTTTCATCATATCATATTACTTTATTATTATTACACGTTTGTAGTGTTTTCTATTGGCATTTTTCAAGATGCTTTTACATGTTTGATTATATTATTATTACAAGTTTGTAGTGTTTTGTATTGGCATTTTTCAAGATGCTTTCACATGTTTATTAAAAAATATATTAAATGAAAGTTTTTTAAAAAATTATTAATTTTTTTATTAACAAAACTTATAAAATATAATTAGTAATATTTTATTATTAGTAGTATTAACAAGAATTATAGATTTTTTATTATATAACTATAAAACATATTGTGATATCGTGTCAAAGTAACTAGTACAAAAAAATTTCTATGCTTTTTTCAAAACATTGCATAATTCTAGATTGTTTAATATAATAAAAAATGATTATGTGCCTAGCATTCCAAGCGTTTTTGTAGGTTGCATGTCGAATAAACTGACCTAAAATTAAAATAACACAAAAAAACATTCATATTGAATATTATTTTGCATTGTTCTAGTCTTCTAGCTTCTCTACATCTTGTTGATTAGCTTCATCTTCAATCTTCATTGATCCAGATTATTTTGAGAATGAAATGAAAGCGAAGATATAACAAGGAAATACAAAGAGATATTGCAAGAAACGCAAAGATGCAGTAATACACAATTTCTATTAATGAATGAAATATGTAGAAACTGTGGAAATAAAGAGTGAAATGAACTCACTAGAATGGTGACAACTTATCTCTGAGAAGAGATGTGACAACTATGCTCATTCGCAAGAAGATGTGTTTACAGTGAGACTCAAACAACCTTTTTTAACATAAAGCATCAATGAGAAAATCCTAAACATTCAAAACCCTAGCCCTATAAGATGAAACACAAAAAGGTTTGTGTGCCCTGATGGGGGTAGTTGATATGTCAAATTCCCAAGGGTGTAACTTTTGCATACGATCTTCGTTTGGGGCACTCAATATACTGTTGGAAAGGTCTAGCTGAGAAGTACACATCTCGACCGAGAAAAATCTATAACTTTTTTTGGCCCCCTCAACGTCAAAAAACATCGTTTAGGGCCTCAAAATGGCCCCAAAAGTTCAGGACCCGAAAAACCATAGAAAACCTACTAAGGTGGAAAACTGTGTTTTGAGCCAGTGGAATAGGTGAATGGCCACCGAAATCCACCTAGATCATTCCTCCCCCCTTAGGAAGCAATGGTCCACATTGCATCAAGTTCCCATGGGAGATGGGGAAGCTTTTGTTGAATCTAAACCTTGGTGAGTCACTTGCCTTCTTGAAGAAGTTGTCCTGCTTGTACTTGGCCTTAGCTTGTTGAAGGATGTCATGAACTTGTTCTTGGAGGGTTTGGATCTATTCAACCAATCTAGTTGCATGATCTTCCTTGGTCTGAGTGTGGGAGGACTCTATAAGTGAAGATGCAACCTAAGGATCTATATAAATGGGGGCTACTGGTTGGAACCCCAAGTACACCTGAAAAGGGTTGTGGTGTATAGAGCTATGAAGGACTTTGTTATAGCTTTCCTTGATTGGTTGGTGCAGATGTACCCACGTAGGTGGAGCACAAATATCTTTGTGCTCTTCTACAATTTTGTCGACCTGCTTATGTTGGATAGAAAGGTCTTGGGACGAGGTTGTAATGGTTATAGTGTCCTTTTGTTCACCTTTTGACTTGATCATGAAGGGGACAAACTTTGTGGTATGAGAGACTACATTGTGGAACTGTTTTGCTTATATATTAGTTGGAACTACTTCTAGTACCCTATAGAGATGAACCCCTTGAGTAATAATGACACTATGGGGTCAAGACTCATAAACAACATGATGCTTCCACATATATGGTTGACCTAACAGAACATCACAGACTTCAAGTGGGGAAACATCATACAAAACCTCATTCTTGAAGGTCTTGATGTCGTATGATAGGCGACATTGTTGGCTGACGCAGAGATCTCATCCTTGGTGAAGCCACGTGATGTTGTATGGTTGTGGATGTGGTGTTGTCGACAAATCCAACTGCTTGACTACCTTTGTTGAGATGAGGTTCTTTTGGTTCCCGCTATCAACAATGAAATGCAGTGGGGTCCCCTTCACCCACATCTGTGAATGGAAGAGGCGTTCCCCCTCCTCAAACTCCTTTGGTTCTTCTGGTTGGATTGTTGTGGTTGTGATGGTAGTAGTGGGTTTTGCATCGATGATCTATTTCCTTTTATTGTTTTCTGAATCAGATTCCAAGTCAAGGATCAACTCTTTTTCTTTGAGCTCAGTCACTACTGATTGTTTCAAGCAATATTCATCACTATTCTGCCAAGGGATTTTGTGGAAGTCACACCACTTTCCAGTGTCCTTCTTCATCTTCTTGTTACCCTTGTTTTCTTGTGGCTTGGACTGGTTATCTTGAAGTTGGTTGTTTTATGAGTTAGAGTTGCCTTTACCATACTTTGGTTGTTATGGTTTTGTAGACTCGAACTCCCGCTTATTCCACTGCTTAAATTTATGCTCGATTTTGACAACATATCGATATGTGGCTCCCAATGAAAAGATGTCGAGAAACTCCATTTCTATTTGGATGTACCTGTGTAGACATCCACAATATTTTAGAACCAAATGTCGCTCAGAGACTTTGATACCCAGCTTGATGCACAGGGTATGGAAGGTATTTGTGAACTCTGAGACTGTTTGGTCCCTCTCCTGACGCAGTGTGGTCCATCTCATGTACTGTTCATCATAGTTTCCAATATGGTAATATTGTTCCTTAACGACATCCATAAAAAAAACCCAAGTGGGTCCATCCTCAAACATTCCAGACTCCTCTATGGAATTTTTATCACAGTAAGTCTCCCACCATTTTTTGACATGGGGGATAGCCTTAAGGAGCACAAAGGTGATATTTTCCCTATCAGAGAAATTGTGGACAAAGAAATAACCTTTCTAGCAGATTTAACCACTTTTCCAAAGCATCTGCATCTATCTGACCTTCAAACACAGGAATATCAAAATTAACTTGTACCTTGAAGGGGCGGTGCTTCCAAAGTGGTCGTTTGATGAAGATGTGTCTATTGTTGTCAACAGTCGTTGAAGGATTTCAGAAAAAATACATCTTTTTGTCCTTATATCGCGTGAGGGCTTCCTTGAGCAATAGATGAATAAGATCTCCTACTCCCTTGTTTCTATTTTCTTCCACCATGGGAGGGCACTTGGGTTAGCGAGAGAAGTTGTCCTCAAGGAAAACTAGCTTGAGACCCAACTCTCTATACCCTAACCTCATCGGGGACATGCACTAAGAAACGACAAGGAGCAGACTACTCTGATACCACTGATCTAGATTATTTTGAGAATGAAATGAAGGAAAAGATATAACAAGGAAATACACAAAGATATTGCAAGAAAGACATAGATACAATAATACACAATTTCTATTAATGAATGAAATATGCAAAAACTGTAAAAATACAGAGTGAAATGAACTTACTAAAATGGTGGCATCTTATCTCTGAGAAGATATGTGATGGCTATGCTCATTTGCAAGAATATGTGTTTACAATGAGGCTCAAAAGGATTTTTTTAACATAAATCATTAATGAGAAAACCCTAAACATCCAAAATCCTAACCCCGGAAGATGAAACACCAAAACATTTGTGTGCCCTGATGGGGGTAGTTGATACGTCAACTTCCTAAGGGCATAAATTTTACATATGATCTATGTTTGGGGCGCTCGATATGCCATTCCAAAGGTATAGCCGAGCAATGCACATTTTGACTGGGCCCATGCTATTACTCTCACCTAGGCCTCACAACGTAAAAAAAAACGTTGTTTAGGACCTCAAAATGGCCCCGAAAGTTCAGGATCCGAAAAACCATAGAAAAATTGCCAAGGTGGAAAACTATGTTTTGAGCCAATGGAATAGGTGGATGGCCATCGATATCCACCTAGATCATCCATAGGGACCCGATTCCTAGTTTATGAATCTTCCTCCCCTCCATGAATGGAGCTTTGAGTGTCATTATTGTTGGAAGCCAAAGACAAGTTATCAAATACACTATGCTAAAATTAGGGATTACGACCTACCACACTCGACCTTTATCAAATATAGGAAACCGCTAAAACTGAGAAGAAGACTTGACACATTTGCATTGTGAGAGTTGTTCACATGCTCTAGCTTCAAAACTTTAGATGTAAGAAATGAGACAACATTGTTGTTTGCTTTCCCAATTTCCTCATGCCTCCATAGAATTTGCTTGGTCTCCCGAGAATCTTCTCCAGCCATTGCATTCCCCTCTGTTGTCCCTATATTAAAGGGAAAGTCCACCTCAAATACCAATGCTAGAGAAAAATCCCTACCTAGTGAAAGTCCCTAGGTAATCCAATTTCCCTCACGACACCTAAGCAGAGTTGCTAGTAACAAATACTAGTCGAGAGCATAATTCCCATTTCTCTTTGCAATAATTATAATGTATAGGAATTACCATAGGAAACCCACCTCCACCATAGCGAACTTAAGGAGAATCATCCACCACTAATACTTTAATATTATTAAAACTAATTGAATAATATTAAATTATATGAGCTTTTAAATAATTTATTAATAATTAATATTATTTTTATTAGTAAAAATATATGATTAATAATAACTTAATATTATTAAGGATTATTTAATCATTAATATAATTAATTTACACATGTTTATAATTAATACTAATTTTTATAATTAATAATAATAATAATTGATTAATAACATTAAAAAAATAATCCTCAGATGGAGTGACAAGTGGACAGAGCCAAAGGGCAGATGGCATGGGGTAGCAATGGGAGTTAATAACCCCTACCAAATGGAAGCGAAGACACCTCTTCTCTCCCCAAACCAACTCTCGAACGAGCACCTCCAAATCATTTTCAAAATTCGGCAAAAGCAGGACGACCATTTGCATATTCAATGCATACTTGACCAGAGAATGGATATCATGTTCGATGCTTTGGTGGACGCTCCAACGCGGAATCGTTGCCCAACATGCGGCCAAAAGTTTGTCCCTGCCTACAACATCCATGGTAGCTTGAGATCGCATAGGGAATAACACCTCCAGGTTTTTTGTTTGTTCTCCTTCTCGTTTTGTCACCTCTCCAAAGATAGGTAGAATCTTTGCCTCTCGACACAAACTAGATGGTCATGGTGACCAATTTCTGATCATAATTTTGTTCATACTATTTTGTTTAAGTGACGACACGCCAAACTCTAAGTTTTGTATGAAAGCCACCTATTCTGGTTTCCCTTTTGTGGCAGAACATGTAGTTAATAGATGGCATTGTACAGATATTTGCATAAATCAATATAAGTATCTTACTTTATTTACAAAAAAAAATTAAATTTTTTTAATCATAATCATAATTGACTGTATTCTTAGCAATATCATAGTTGATTGAGTTCATTGCTCTTTTAAATTTCAATCCAACCAATAGATTGATTAGAGACTAATAAAATCTCAAAAAATTAATTACATTATGTTATTTGTCTTGGTCAAACAAGTCAATTCCCTTTCATGGTCCAAATAATATGAATCATTCCTTCACTTCTCCCTTTTAGAGGAACAATCAAGCATGAACTTGGAGTGGAGGGGTTGACTTCTTTGTTATATTTACATCAATGTCTACACAATACCCCTCAATGGGTGAAGCAAGGTAATTTGAAAAAGCTACAAGGTCGAAAACCTTTGGATCTATAGATGAAGTCACCTAGAGATGACTCAACTCTTGGTCCTTCCACTATGTGGGTGTGTTAATATTTAATTTTGGAGACATTTCCATTGGACAAGAAGCTATCATATGCTCATGTTCAAAATCGAATATGCAACAAAGAGAAATACTTTCGTAATTCAAGCATTGTTTTCGACCAATATAAATGCATATTCAAATAAAGGTGGTGCCCATAATCCTCTCTATCATTAGACTAATGGAAATAAACTTACCCAAGGTGTTACTAATGGATGAAAGATACTTATCACCTTAGTGTTCAAGAAAGAGACTAAACATTCGTACCCAAACGAAACCTATGATAAAAATCCACATGTGGCAATGTCCCTGCCAGATATTTGCATGAGCTACATAGGCTCACATGGCCGAACATGCCCACAAGGAATGAAATTATAACCTGAATGAGTATGAGAGGACATTTGGTAACATTTTGCAAGAGAATCTTCGTGTGCAGGAGATCACCCCAGCAGGGAATGGTTCCCAAAGGTTTTATGTTCACGGTGACAAGATCCTTCGCACTCTCGATGCTCGGTGGCTCGACAGGTGGCTCGACAATGACATCTTATGAAACCGAAGACCACTAAGAAATAGGTGTCCAAGACAAATGCGAAACGGGGTTTGGAAAAATGCAAGAAATGTTGTGGCTGCGCGCCCGACTCTCATGATTGTATTCACTGTAGTTTTAGTTTCTTGAAGCTCCAAAACCCGACAAGTGCAGGTTCGAGTTTGACCGCCGCCCATGCGTTGTCCAGTAGATGGATAATTCCAAGACATTTGTTGAACGACAAGATTGATGGAGGGAAGGGGTCGAGCATCTTGGACGAGAAATTTTGGGTGAGTCTATTATGGAATTATTCGAGCAATTTAAGCCTACGGGTTTTGCCGCGTCTAAAAGGGGGCTGTTGTTTTTCCGCAAACCTCCTCTCCTGGGTTTCTCCTGTTCTGTGTTAGATTATCTAAATGCAATTGAATATTAAGAAGATTTAGATTAAGTGCATGTTCATCAACAATGTTAGACATTCATATTTCTTCCTTACGATGGACCACATTTGTTTGATTTGAAATGTAAATTTGTAAACTGTTTTACACACACACACACACACACATGAGAATATTTCTATCATTGTATTGTATATACAGATAGATACACACACACACACACACACACACACACACACACACAAATACATATATATTCCTAGATCAAAAGTGTCAGGTCTACATCATAACTACTATTGATATGGGTACATAGGAATTGGTGTCCCCTCCATGGAGAGGGGGTAAAGAAACAACTTGAGAAACCCTATTGAACGGGAAGTGGGCTCCGAAGATCTGAAATGAGATAACTGAAGGAGCAAATGCGCTTTGAGAACAATGAAACCAGGCCAATCAAATCTCAAGAACTGCATATTTCACCATCGAAGGAGGGTGGTTTGGCCTTCTTGAACTCTTAGAGATTATGACTCTTGGAAAGTTTCTTCTTCTTTAGTTTTCTTCGGGAATGAGAACTAGTTATGCTGCTAGAAGATCCCTCCGAGTCGCCAGCTTCCTTTCCAGAAGAATCGTCTGATGCTTGTCCCTAATCTCTGGGGTGGACCTTTCTCGAAGTGCTCCTCTCAGTGTGGCCATTGACATGACCACATTTCTGTGTCTCAGGTTCATGTTGCAATTGCCTTTGTATGTAGGATAAGCTCTACAGTAAAACTGCATTAATTTCCGTTTGCTTCTCTTGCTCTTTTATTATCCTTTCGTTGTCAGCCTTGCAGCTCTACAATTCGACCATGAGGCTCCTCATAGTCTTAGCTAGATCCGGAGGGGTCCCTACTGCCCTCATTTCATCAGACTCTTTGTCTCTATTGTGGGAGCCCTCCCCCACTTCATGGTGAGTCACCATTCTATACGTCTGTAATTTCCCGCGGTTGATCTTTCGCTTGTGTGCAAAGGAAAAAAGTTGGTTGTTAGTCAATATTTATATTCATTTATAACCAATACATAATTCATATTTTTCACATGCATACACACAATAGGGGTTTTTCATTCTCAACTTCGACTTTTGATTAAGGGGGGTTAAGATAGAGGGTTACTCATGTTAAGAGTGCTTCGAATGGAGTCTTTACGCAACTTGTTCATGAGCCCAAGCAGACCAAGTGTTGTAACCATGCTCTGATACCAATTTGTAACACACCCACTATGGGAAATAAAATTTTTGCCTTTTTCTTCTTCTCTCCGAGGAACAGAGTCCCCGAATTTCTATGGGGCCTGGTGCAGACCCTACCTTTCCTTGTCCTTAACCATGTGATCATCAGCTATGACCACAGGCTTTACCGAAGAGGTGCTCCTGGCTTTTGCGATTCAGGGAATCACGATGCAAGCGTTCCCCTGCTCTTTGTCTTTCGAGGGGCCGAAGTCTAAAAGAAACCAACAGATAGTCACATTTAATAATGCCTCGGATTAGAACCTAGCATTCCACATTTTGGGGTTTCGCGTACCGGGTTTTCACAGTATAAGAGGACGAGGGGTTCCTCCCCTTCGGTTTCAGGGGTACCGAAACACCGAAAACCCTATATCCACCAAACTCATTTCGGGGTTTCCTCCATCGGAGTTTCGCGTCTGGGGAATATGAGGAAAACTGACCTTTGGAAATCCCGGGTATCGAAACGTCGGAACACAAAAACTATATGTGCTAATCCATTTCGGGAGTTCGCCTATCGGGATTTTGCGATATGCGAGGACAAGAGGTATCACACCTGGGTTTCCCAGGAGCCGAAACTCTGAAACATCATAACTTTTCCACGCTCTATCATTTCGGGGTTTCGCAAGTTGGGGTTTCGGGACTGGCGAGTACAAGAGACTGGCCTTTAGGTATCTCGGGTGCCAAAACACCGAAACACCATATCTCATCCGCGCTATTATTATTTCGGGGTTTCGCAAGTCAGGGTTTCGAGATTGGTGATTACAAGGGATTTTCCCTTGGGCATCCCGAGTGCCGAAACACTGAAAACCTTATATCCACCACGCTCATTTCGGGGTTTCGCATGTCGGGATTTCGGGCTATGCGAAGACAGGAGGTCTCACACTTGGGTTTCCTGGAAGCCAAAAATCTTAAGCTTGTATTCATTACTAAGCTCATTTCGGGATTTCGCTAATCAGGATTTCAGGACTGGCGAGTACAAGGGAAATTACCCTTGGGTTTCCCAGATACCGAAACGCTGAAACATCACAACTCATCCATGCTAGTCCATTTCAGGGTTCGCTAATCGGGATTTTGGGACTGGCGAGTGCAAGGGAACTTACCCTTGGGAGTCCCGGGTGCCGAAATGCTGAAACATTAAAATCTGCTCACGCTCTTTCATTTCGGGGTTTCTCACATCGGGATTTCACGACATGCGAAGACAAGGAAACTTACCCTTGGGTTTCCCGGTTGCCGAAACTCCAAAACACAGAAACATTAAAATCTACTCATGCTCTATCATTTCGGGGTTTCTCACATCGGGATTTCGCGACATGAGAAGAAAAGGAAACTTACCCTTGGGTTTCTTGGTTGCCGAAACTCTGAAACACCGAAACTTATCCACGCTAGACTATTTTGGGGTTTCTCACATCGGTATTTCATGACATGCGAAGACAAGGAAACTTTCCCTTGGGAGTCTCGGGTGCCAAAACGCCGAAATATCAAAGTCCATTCACGCTATATCATTTCAGGGTTTCGCAAATCGGAATTTCGTGACATGTGAGGACAAGGACACTTGTCCTTGGGTATCCTAGGTATCGAAATGCCTAAATACCAAACTCCAACCACACTATATCCTTTCGGGGTTTCGCGAATCGGGATTTCATGACATGTGACACTTTTCCTCAGGTATCCCGGGTGTCGAAACGCCAAAATACCAAACTCAAAGGGAACCATTCTTTCTGGTGCAAGGTTTCCAAACTTAGGCCATAAAAACCTTCAACGGATTCTTGGGTAATTATCACCAGGCTGGGTGGCCTGACTGAGAGGCCTTCTTAAATCATCGAGCTATGAACTCTGTGACAAGGGTGAGGTAAGCTTAAGTATTTATTTAAAAATGGTGGTCCTTTCAAGGAACTCACTTCGGCTCTGGAGTATGATGGATCCTTTCGGAAGGAGGTGCCTTCGGGGAAAAACAACCCAGGGCATGGCTGGGGTCAAGTACATGGGACAACTCTCCAGGGAACGAGCTCAAAATCAGAACTTATTCGTTCTATACATAAATCTATTATAGTTATATAAGTATAAGCACACATTCATTGTTGCTGATCAAAACACCAGGCAAACACTTCTATGCAGAAATCAATCATCTATAAGTGTACAAACATGAGCATGCATTTCAGGAACATTCAAATTTGAAATACAGGACATGAACACTTATCAGAAAACACCAGGTGTAAAACAATTACTGAGAGGGGTGCTTGTTTCCACCCAACCGTAGGCTCGGTGACTCCAAAAGGATTTACCACTAGCCACCCCCGAGCTAGACCACGATGCTTTGAGACTCAGTCTCTTACTTCCCGCTCATCGAAAGTCTAGGACGAAGGTTACTCTCCTTCTCCTCTGCTCATCACTCTCTATATTTCCCAGAGTTCCTCTGGTTCTCCTCCTCGCAATTCTTGTCACGTGTGTGTGTCTATATCTCTGTGCTCCACTCTCCCCCTCCTTCCACACTTATTTCCTCCTACGAGGTTGTGTGTGGCACGAATTTCCCTATCCGATGCTCAGGTTTGAGAGCTTCTATGAATGGGCGGTTTGCCCCATCCCCTCATTTACTCTTGAGGAGCCTCCCCACCTACCGTCCGGGCGGGTAATTCATTTCGGGGTCTGAGAGTGAGCTTTGATTTTCCTAAGCATGTACAAACCAGTATGGTTTGGTTCAGTGGAAGTTAACGCAGCCACTCCCGACCCCTTCCACCATCTCTCATCATCCATCGTGGTATCTTTTGAGCACATCCCCCTATCAGCAGTCATGCAACATATATTCATACATCATTTACATTCCTCGGACCTTTTATACTAAGGTCCGTTAATTCAAACATTCACAATATTTGAGTTTGCCATAGTTCTTGGCCAGCAGTTATTTTTACAGACTGGGGGAAACAGGGTGTTACAATTCCCTCCCCCTTAAAGGAACATCGTCCTCGATGTTCTATCTATCAATAGAACGTGTAAGTACAGAAGTAAACAAAATCGGATATGCATGTTTCATGGCATCTTCCATTTCCCAGGTAGCCTCATCTGGGCCAAAATGTTTCCACTGCACCTTGACATGTGCAATGGTTCAGTTCCTGAGTGGGGTTTCCTTTCTGTCCAGTATGCATTGAGGTTCTGGTAGGAATTCTCACTCCGGTTCCACTTGGATCATAGACCAATTAATTATATGATTAGAATCATGTACATATTTCTTCAATAATGAAACAGGGAAAACATTATGTGCTTTTACTGTGGGAGGAAGTGCTAGCCTATAGGCTACAGGTCCCACTCTATCTAGAACTTCAAAGGGTCCACAATACCGAGGTGCCAACTTGGCACAGGCTCCCATCCTCAAGGAACTCTTCCTGGGCCTAACTTTGAGGTATACGTGGTCTCCCTCTTTGAACTCTCTTGGAGTTCTCTTTTGGTCGGCGTAACTTTTTTGTCGGTTCTAAGCGACCTTTAGATTTTGTTTTATTTGAATCACTTGTTGTTCCATTTCTTTCAACATGTCGGGTCCAATAGTAACTATGTTTACAGGATTACTCCAACTGACTGGAGTATTGCACGACCTACCGTAGAGGACTTCAAAAGGGCTCGCCTTCAAGGATTCTTGGTAGCCGTTGTTGTAGGCGAATTCCACCAGTGGTAGGAAATCTTCCCACTTTTTGGGTTGATGCATTACATGCATCCTGAGCATGTATTCTAATATTTGATTCACCCTTTCCATATGTCCATCGGTTTGAGGGTGATAGTTTGTGCTAAATAGTAACTTGGTCTCCAAACCAGCCATCAATGATTTCCAAAAGTTGAAAGTAAATTTCTTGTCTCTGTCAGACATGATCTCTCTCGGTATACCAGGCAATCTGAATATCTCCTTCATGAATACGTTGGAGATGTCTATTGCCTTACAAGTTGACTTGATGGGGATAAAATGAGCGGACTTGCTCAATTTATCCACCACTACCATGATGGCGTTATTCTGTTTGGTCGAGGCTGGTAATCCAGTGATGAAATCCATGGAAATGGTTTCCCATTTCCATTCCGGGATTGGTAGAGGTTGTAATAATCCTGTTGGGTGTCAGTGTTATGCTTTTACCTATTGGCATTCTATTCATTTGGCTAAGTACTCAGTGATGTCTTTCTTCAATCCAGGCCAATAGAATTGTTTCCTGGTGGCCGAAATCATCTTCTGGTATCCTGGATGACCAGTGTAGGGTCTTTTGTGCAGTTCATCCATTATGAACCTCTTCAAGTCGTCACAATCTGGGATATACAATATGTTTATGTAAGTGAGCAGACCTCCTTCCATCATCTGGTAGCCTCCATACTTTATCCCTGTGGGGTCTTGCTACAGGTACGAGGTCACGGTCTGGAAGAATGTGTCTGTCTCTTGTGCATTTCTGACTCTTTTCTTGACATCCGTCCCACAGGTGCTTACCACTACCAGGTGAATTGTTTTCATGCTTCTGCTAAGGGCATCGACCACCCTATTTTCCTTTCCCTTAATATGTTTGATTTCAAAATCAAACTCGTTGATGAGGGCCATCCACCTAGCTTGTCTAGCATTGAGCTTTGGTTGGTCAAACAGATATCGCAATCCATAATGGTCTGTCATAAGTACAAATTTTCTCCCCAGGAGGTAATGCCTCCACATTTTCAAGGCGTGCACTATGGCGGACAACTCTAAGTCATGGGTCACATAGTTGACTTCGTGTTCATTCAATTTTCAGATTCATAGCAGACCACACTTCCTCCTTGCATAAGGACTCCTCCGGGCCCTTCCTTACATGCATTTGTGCACACGAGGAAGTCAGCTTCGGAATCAACGATCTTCAACATGGGTGCGTGGGTCAGTAGATGTTTCAGGGTCTGAAATCTTTCTTCACATTTTTGTGTCCACGTGAATCTTTTCCCCTTCTTTTGGAGGGCAGTGATTGGACTCCCAATCTTAGAGAATCCTTTTATAAATATCCTATAGTATCCTGCCAAGCCCATAAAGGATATGATATTCAAAACGTCCTTCGAGGTAGGCCATTCCCTAATAGACCTGATTTTATCAAGGTCTACTGCTACCCCTTCTTCAGATAGGACATGGCCCAAGTAATGTATTTGCTTATGGAAAAAGTCACACTTGCTAAATTTGGCAAAGAGTTGATGTTCTCTTAGCACTTGAAGCACAAGCCTAAGGTGTTCCTCATGTTCCTCTCTGTTCTTGGAGTAAATTAATATGTCGTCAATAAAAACCAACACAAATTTGTCTAGGAATTTGCTGAGCACATTGTTCATCAAGCACATAAAAGTGGCAGGGGCATTGGTCAATCTGATTGGTACTACCACAAACTCGTAGTGACCATATCTCTTCCTGAAGGCAGTTTTGTGGACGTCTTCGCCCTTGATTCGGACTTGATGGTACCCATATCTCAAGTCAATCTTCGAGAAGATAGAGGCACCTCCCAATTGATCGAACAAGTCATCGATCCTGGGTAAGAGGTACTTGTTATTTATGGTTACCTTATTGCATTGTCTATAATCTATACACAGTCAGAGGGTACCATCTTTCTTTTTCACAAACAGGACTGGTGCTCCCCATGGAGACATGCTGGGCCGGATATAGGATCTGTCCATCATTTCTTTCAGTTGTAATTTAAGTTCAACTAGCTCATGTGTGCTCATCCTGTAGGGTGTCCTAGACACTAGCACCGCTCCTGGTGCAAGTTCTATTGAGAAGTCGATGTCCCGTCTTGGAGGTAAACCTGGAACCTCTTCCGGAAATACATCTCTGTATTCTCTTAGTGTGGGGTGGTCTTCGAGGCTTGGTTTGTCCCCTTCAATTGTTTTCAACACCTGTATTGCATATAGGGGGCATCCTTTTCTGCAATACTTTCTCATTTGAAGAGCTGATATTTGTCTCACCGAGATAGGTTTTTGGATCCCTTGAAGGATTATTCTCCTTCCTTCTTCACTTACACATTCCAAGGTTTTATGGTAACAGTCCAGTTTGGCTTTATGGGTGGCTAGCCAGTCCATACCAATCAACAAATCATACGATCCGAGGGGTAATATGTTAAGGGTTTCTTGGGTGGACAATTTGCCCATAATGAATTGGCAGGCTGATATGACCGCCGCTACCCTTCTTTTGGTGCCAGTGGCTAACTATACCAACCATGGCTTGGCATTTTTATGTGGTTGTAGTTTACATTTATCAACAGCCTTAGGAGCTATATAAATCAAATTTGAACCAGGGTCAATCAGAATAGACACTAGATGGTTGGTAATCATACCTTCAATTTCCACCACTGAAGCTTGGTGGTCAGCTTGGTTATTATCCAAGGCTGCATAAATTTGCGGCACACTCCTGGCCACATCATTGACGGTGGTAGCTTCTTGAGCATTGTAAATTCTTCAGTTGTTCTATTGTCGGTGCGGGCAGTCCCTCAGTAGATGTTCTTCTCCACAACCCCAACACTTCAAAGGTTCTCTCTTTGGGTTATCAGTCTTTATTGGGGCAAATCCAGAAATTTTATTTTTTCTCAAGGAGGGAAAGTTTTGTTGGTGTACACTTCGGGTTGGGAAGCTCATCCTGGAGTTCTTTTTATAGTCCTTAAATCTTGGGGATTTAAACCCCTTTTTCTGGAATCCCTAACTATTCTTTTTCTTCCAGCCTTCGCGAGGTCCTATCCGATGCCCAAGCTATTCATAACAATATCTTGCCTTTTGGATAGTATCTTCTAGGGTCTTTGGTTCGTCAAATTCAATCTCGTTCTGATAGTCCTTAGGTAGTCCACTGATGAATCGTTGCACCTTTTCCTTTTTTGATTTTATGTAGGGTACATACCTTAGCAACTCGAGGAATCTGCTGACATATTCCTCTATGGTGAGTTGCCCCAACTTAAGTTCATAGAATTCTTTAGTCTTTTCGTCGAAATATTTTTCCGACAGATACTTCTTCCTAAAGTATTTCTCAAACCGTTCCCAAGACAGGTCTTCTTCGTGAATCCCTTTTACATTCTTAAGGTCTTCCCACCAAATGGAAGCCTTTCCATTCAAGTTTAAGGTGGCTACTCGGGCCTTCAAGTTTTCTGAAAAATCATGGACTCTGAAATACTTCTTTAGTCCAAGCAGTCAGGCCTCCGCTTCCTCTCCCTTCTTTATTTCACCATCGAAGGAGGGTGGTTTGGCCTTCTTGAACTCTTTGAGATTATGACTCTTGTAAAGTTTTTGCTTCTTTCGTTTTCTTCAGGAATGAGAACTAGTTCTGCTGCTAGAAGATCCCCCCGAGTCGCCAGCTTCCTTTCCAAAAGAATCGTCCGACGCTTGTCCCTTATCTCTAGGGTGGACCTTTCTCGAGGTGCTCATCTCAGTGTGGCCACTGACATGACCATGTTTATGTGTCTCAGGTTCATGTTGCAATTGCCTTTGTATGTCGGATAAGCTCTGCAGTAAAACTGCATTAATTTTTGTTTGCTTCTCTTGCTCTTTTATCATCCTTTCGTTGTCAGCCTTGCAGCTCTGCAATTCGACCATGAGGCTCCTCACAGTCTTAGCTAGATCCGGAGGGGTCCCTACCGCCCTCCTTTCATCAGACTCTTCATCTCTATTGTGGGAGCCCTCCCACACTTCATGGTGAGTCACCATTCTATACGTCTGTAATTTTCCGCGGTTGATCTTCCGCTTGTGTGCAAAGGAAAAACATTGGTTGTTAGTCAATATTTATATTCATTTATAACCAGTACATAATTCATATTTTTCACATGCATACACACAATAGGGGTTTTTCATTCTCAACTTCGACTTTTGATTAAGGGGGGTTAAGATAGAGGGTTACTTCTGTTAAGAGTGCTTCAAATGGAGTCTTTGCACAACCTGTTCATGAGCCCAAGCAAGCCAAGTGTTGTAACCATGCTCTGATACCTATTTATAACACACCCACTATGGGAACTAAAATTTTCATCTTTTTCTTCTTGTCTCCGAGGAACAGAGTCCCCGAATTTCTATGGGGCCGGGTGCAGACCCTACCTTTCCTTGTCCTTAACCATGTGATTGTTGGCTATGACCACAGGCTTTACCAGAGAGGTGCTCCCAGCTTTCACGATGCAAGCATTCCCCTGCTCTCTATCTTTCGAGGGGCCAAAGTCGGAAAGAAACCAACAGATAGTCACATTTAATAATGCCTCGGATTAGAACCTGGCACTCCACCTTTTGGAGTTTCACGTACCGGGTTTTCACGGTATAAGAGGATGAGGGGTTCCTCCCCTTCGGTTTCACAGGTGTCGAAACACCGAAAACCCTATATCCGCCAAACTCATTTCGGGATTTCCTCCATCGGAGTTTCGCGTCTGGAGAATACGAGGAAAACTAACCTTTGGAAATCCCGGGTACCGAAACGCCGGAACACCAAAACTATGTGTGCTAATCCATTTCAGGAGTTCTCCTATCGGGATTTCGCGATATGCGAGGACATGAGGTATCGCACCTAGGTTTCCCTGGAGCCAAAACTCTGAAACATCATAACTTTTCCACGCTTTATCATTTTGGGGTTTCACAAGTCGGGGTTTTGGGACTGGCGAGTACAAGAGACTGGCCTTTAGGTATCCCGAGTGCCGAAACACCGAAACGCCATATCTCATCCGCACTATTATTATTTCGGGGTTTCGCAAGTCGGGGTTTTGGGACTGGTGATTACAATGGATTCGCCCTTGGGCATCCTAAGTGCCGAAACACTGAAAACCTTATATCCACCACGCTCATTTTGGGGTTTCGCATGTCGAGATTTCGGGCTATGCAAAGACAGGAGGTCTCACACCTGGGTTTCCTGGAAGCCGAAACTCCTAAGCATGTATTCATTGCTAAGCTCATTTCGATATTTTGCTAATCGAGATTTCGGGACTGGCGAGTACAAGGGAACTTACCCTTGGGTTTCCCGGATACTGAAACGCTGAAACATCACAACTCATCCATGCTAGTCCATTTCGGGGTTCGCTAATCGGGATTTCAGGACTGGAAAGTCCAAGGGAACTTACCCTTGGGAGTCTCGTGTCCCGAAACGTCGAAACATTAAAATCTGCTCACGCTCTATCATTTCGGGGTTTCTCACATCGAGATTTCGTGACATGCGAAGACAAGGAAACTTACCCTTGGGTTTCCCGGTTGCCAAAACTCCAAAACACAGAAACATTAAAATCTACTCACTCTCTATCATTTCGGGGTTTCTCACATCGGGATTTCGCGACATGCGAAGACAAGGAAACTTGCCCTTGGGAGTCCCGGGTGTCGAAACGCCGAAATATCAAAGTCCATTCACGCTATATCATTTCGAGGTTTCATGAATTGGGATTTCGTGACATGTGAGTACAAGGACACTTATCCTTGGGTATCCCGAGTGCTGAAACGCCGAAATACCAAACTCCAACCACACTATATCCTTTCGGGGTTTTGTGAATCAATATTTCGTGACATGTGAGGACAAGGACACTTGTCCTCGGGTATCCCGGGTGACGAAACGCCGAAATACCAAACTCAAAGGGAACCATTCTTTCTGGTGCAAGGTTTCCAAACTTAGGCCATAAAAACCTTCAACGGATTCTTGGGTAATTATCACCAGGCTGGGTGACCTGACTGAGAGGCCTTCTTAAATCATCGAGCTATGAACTCTGTGACAAGGGTGAGGTAAGCTTATATATTTATTTAAAAATGGTGGTCCTTTCAAGGAACTCACTTCGGCTCTGGAGTATGATGGAGCCTCCTGGAAGGAGGTGCCTTCGGGGAAAAACAACCCAGGGCATGGCTGGGGTCAAGTACAGGGGACAACTCTCCAGGGAACGAGCTCAAAATCAGAACTTATTTGTTCTATACATAAATCGATTATAGTTATATAAGTATAATCACACATTCATTGTTGCTGATCAAAACACCAGGCAAACACTTCTATGCATAAATCAATCATCTATAAGTGTACAAACATGAGCATGCATTTTAGGAACATTCAAATTTGAAATACAGGACATGAACACTTATTAGAAAACACTAGGTGTAAAACAACTGCTGAGAGGGGTGCTCGTTTCCACCCAACCGTAGGCTCAGTGACTCCAAAAGGATTTACCACTAGCCACCCCCAAGCTAGACCATGATGCTTTGAGACTCAGTCTCTTACTTCCCGCTCGTCGGAAGTCTAGGACGAAGGTTACTCTCCTTCTCCTCTGCTCATCACTCTCTGTATTTCCCGGAGTTCCTTTGGTTCCCCTCCTCATGATTCCTGTCGTGTGTGTGTGTGTGTTTGTATCTGTGTGCTCCACTCTCCCCTTCCTTCCACACTTCTTTCCTCCTACAAGGTTGTGTGTGGCATGAAATTCCTTGTCCGATGGTCAGGTCTGAGAGCTTCTACGGATGGGCGGTTAGCCCCATCCCCTCATTTACTCTTGAGGAGCCTCCCCACCTACCGTTCGGGCGGGTAATTCATTTCGGGGTCTGAGAGTGAGCTTTGATTTTCCTGAGCACGTACAAACCAGTATGGTTTGGTTCAGTGGAAGTTAACGCAGCCACTCCCAGCCCCTTCCACCATCTTTCATCAGCCATCGTGGTCTCTTTTCAGCACATCCCCCTCTCAACAGTCATGCAACATATATTCATACATCATTTACATTCCTCGGACCTTTTATACTAAGGTCCGTTAATTCAAACATTCACAATCTTTGAGTTTGCCATAGTTCTTGGCCAGTATAGTTATTTTTACAGACTGGGGGAAACAAGGTGTTACACTTGGGGAAGAGATCACTTCATATTTCTTCAATGAACTTCATGGTTGTTGAATAAAATCTTCTTTCTAGTTGAGTATTCCATTTTGTGGTTGAGATAATCCCTGATGAGGTCGAATGAGCTTGTTGGGCGAGTTCCTCTTCACTTAGAGTTCATATGCAGGTGTGGGTGCCATTTTCCAAGTGGGACGCATTCCTTGGGACAAATCTCTTCAAATTGGGGTGTTATCTCTCAACTAGAGGCTGATTTCTTCTTTACTGTCGGTCGACTACTTCATTAGAGGTTGATTTACAAGATAGAGGGTGCTACCTTAACTGATGGGCATAATATTTACTGTTGGGCGCATTTATTGAAGTGGAGGGCCGAGTTTTACTTGTGGTGTTTCAACTGTGTGTGTTGCTGGTCATTTTTATGTTTGTGGGCAGAGTTTGCAGTTGAGTGGGGCAAGTTTTAGTGGAAGGGACAAGCTCCTTCCTTGCTGAGATTGATTTGCATATTGTGGGAGCTGCAACAATGTTGTGGGTCAAATTTTGGGTGGTGTAGCTACCATTGGGGAGTGTGGAGATTGATATAAAAGAACTGGGTGTATGTTGGTTACGTGGGGGCTATTGGAAGCTTATATAGACATTATGGGTGCAATTTGGAGGAGCAGAACAACTAATCATCATCATTGTCATCTGCAAGAATCTTCTGCAATGTTATATCAGCCGTAAGTTGCTTCCAGGTTCCTTCATTGTAATTGTTTACTTGTTGTTCACAATTTTGTTCTGTATTGTAACCATTAAAGTGTGCAAATTATAGTTATGTTGTCATATGTATTCTTGAATTCAAAACAACAATAAAGAGATTGGGTTTTCAGTACATATATCATGTTAAGTGGATGCTTGCAAACTATTTTTTAATTTGTATGAACCAAATAATCAAGAAATTTGCAAAAATATTCCTAGTGGGGATACTATAGTGGTATCAGAGCATATTCCTCGACAAATGTGGGGTTTGAGGGTATCTTTGAGTAATTTTTATGGTAGGGGGAGACGACGAAAACATCAGATACAGGAGGTGTAGGTACATATCTCAAGAACCTCCTCAAGGACATAGAGAAGAAGGAGTGTTGGGTGAAGAAGGAATAACACATTCTGGCGCAGGTAAAGGGAAGGAGCACATGGGGGAAGAAGAATACCCACAAATTGGAAACCTCTTCCAGATGATGAACAATTTGGCCAAGGGCCAAAAGATGATGATGGACCTATTGGGGCATCTAGCACTTAACACCATAGAAGGGAAACCTAAAACAAATCAGAATGGTGAAAGGGGCTTTAACAACGGAGAAGGGACTCATTCTTGCACTACCATGCAGAGTCACCCTCACTTATACACCAAAACACCTAGACCCACCATGCCACAGTTCTTGAGTTGTGAGGTTGCACTGGAGGGGCCAACAGAGTAGGATGACTCTTACTTGGCCTATTTGGAGGAGTATAGGAGGTTGGGAAATGAATTTCAGGCAACTATATCCTTCATTGACTTTTTCCATCTTAAGCAAAAGAATCGACCAAGAGGGGAAAAAATGACACCCAACCATGAGCTTCAAAAGACACTGGGGAAAGTGACCATTCCCAACTTCAACAGGTCCTCAAAATGTTTGGCAAGGACTTGGGTACATAATCTGGACACATATTTCCAGCTACAACAGATGACAGAGACAGAGGCCATCAAATTGGCTACTCTACACTTGGATGGCAAGGCCCATGAGTGGTGGTACCATGGTTTGTGACACTGGGTCATGCAGGCATCACATCATACCTTGACTTCACACAGAGGATCATCGAGAGGTTTGATAGGAAAGACCCCGAGATTCATTTTCGAGAGTTGTCTCAGCTCAAACAGATAGGTAGCCCTGAGGCATTTATCTCTAAGTTCCAGAGATTAACAGTGATGGTGGAAGACATATATGAGGCACGATTGGTGATGTTGTTAGTTGAGGGGTTATCTGAACCCTTGCATGATTGGGTCAAGGATTATAAGCCAGCCACCTTGCAAGATGCAGTCATCAAAGCTAGGGACTTGCAGGATGTTGTTCCTAAGAGCAGGTTCCCTCTTAAACCTACCTTTCCCCAGAAGAACAAGGAAGTCAAACTATTTCAAAAGGATTGGGAAGGAAAATTGAGATTGGTTGAGGAGACCATAAGGGAGTTGAGGAAGAAGAAGCTATGTTTCAGTTGTTAGGATCCTTGGGTTCCAATACATATGTTTGTGGGGAAGGACACAGTGAGAAAGACCCACTATGTTGAGGTATATTTCGACAGTGACAATGATACAGAGGAGGAGGGTCTGGAACATGAATAGGGGCACCATGCATCAGGTGAGGAGACATCATAGGCTAGGGATAAAGGCCCTATTATGGCATCCATGTCAGGACTTCCGAGGTACCACACATTCAAAGTCAGAGGATTCCTACAGGGGCACAAGGTTACAATGTTGATTGACAGTGGGTCATCTCACAATTTTATAGATGCATCCATGGTGGAGAGGTGAGGGATATCGATAGAGGAATTTGAGGGGTTCACAGTGATCATACTCGGTGGCCATCAGATGGAATGTATCAGATGGATTCCCAAGTTGAAAATAACCATGGGGAATTATACATTGACAGATGACTTCTTTGTGGTGGATGTGCCAGATACCAATGTGGTACTCGGGGTTCAGTGGCTATACTCCCTTGGAAAATACATGAAGGATCAGAGGGCCATCGAAATGGAATTCATAGGACCAGATGGAAAAAAGTAGTTTTACGGGCAATGCACCAGTATCTGCCCAAGATTGTATCATCCCACATCATGGAGGTATTGATACGACATGGAGACATAGATTGGGCAGTGGAGTGTTACATCTCTAACAGTAAGCTACCAGATCGTCATCGACAACTTCCAGACGACATTCAGGTATTACTTCGTAAACACTAGATGGTTTTTGGTGACATTCCTCCAGAAGTACCCCTAGATAGAGGGTTTGAGCATATTATATAATTAGAATATGCGGTTCAAGCAGTCATAACCAACCCTTACCGCCATCCCAAGGTGTACAAAGACGAGATAGAGAAAATGACCAGGGAGTTGCTGAAGATGGGTCACATCCGACCTAGTTATAGTCCCTTTGCTTCTTCGGTAGTGTTGGTCAAAAAGAAGGATGGTACTCTAAGAATGTGTATTGATTACCTAGCCCTTAACAAGAAGACCATAAAGAATAGGTATCCAATTTTGAGGATTGATGAGCTGATGGATGAGTTGAGGGGAGCAAAATACTTTTCAAAGATTGACCTCTGTTCAGGATACCACCAGATTAAAGTTCGGGAACATGACATCACAAATACTGCTTTCCGATGTCATTATGGACATTATGAGTTCTTGGTTATGCCATTTGGGCTAACCAACTCTCCTGCTACATTACAGTCTTGCATGAACCACGTGTTCAATAAGTAGTTGCGGAAATTTTTACTAGTCTTCTTCGATGATATCCTCATCTATAGCAAGACTTGGGAGGAACTTCTCGGGCATTTGGATGAGGTGTTGTGAATCTTGGAGGATCAACAACTATACGCCAAAGGGTCCAAGTGTGAATTTGGTATGACTGAGATGCTTTATTTGGGGCATATAATTGGGGAAAATGGGGTCCAAGTTCACCAAGAGAAAATCAGGGAAATCTTAGAGTGAAAATCCCCAGAAATGTGACCAAACTGAGGAGCTTCCTAGGCCTCTGCACTTATTACATGAAATTTGTCAAGGGGTTCTCACAACTGACGATACCTCTTATAGATCTCACTAAGAAGGGAGCTTTCAGTTGGACAGATGAGGCGTAGGCGGCATTCAAAAACATGAAGTAGATAATGAGTTTGTATCCTGTGCTAGCTTTATCAGACTTCACTCAACCATTTGTGCTTGAGTGTGATGCTTTAGGGACCAGAACAAGAGCAATGTTAATGCAGAATAGCCACCCCATTGCTTTCAAGAGCCGAAAACTTAGGGAGTATGAGCGGAACTATTTAGTATACGAAAAGGAGATGTTGGACATCATGCATGCCTTGGCCAAATTCAAACAGTACCTAGTGGGAAATAGGTTCAAGATAAAGATAGATCACAACAGTTTGAATTTCCTCATGGATCAGAAGGAATTAATCGAGCGAAAACATAAGTGGATCAACAAGATCCATGCCTATGATTTTTCAATTGAGTATGTGAAAGGGGAAAATAACATAGTGGCGGATGCCCTCTCCAGGATGCCACCCACATTTTCCCTCATGGATGTAACAACAGATTGGAAAGCTCTCCTCTTGGTAGAATATTCAAAAATTAAATTCTCTTGTGAGATATTAGATGGGAAAATCCAGAATGATCGCTATAGAGTGATCGATGACATCATCTATTACAAGGAAATAATCTATTTGGTTCCAAAATCTAAGCTAAAAGAGAAGGTTATTCACACAACCCACAGTTCGCCATTATCAGGACATCTGGGCTACATAAAAACTTACCGGGAGATCAAAGAAAGGTTTGCATGGAAGGGTCTCAAGAACGATGTTCTGAGATTCGTGAAAGAATGTATTAACTGTCAGCAGAAAAAAGCAGATGACACCCATCCGACCGGGTTACTTTAGCCTTTACCCATCCCAGAACAAAAATGGGAGAGTGTGTCGATGGACTTCATTACAGGGCTACCCCAAGCATAGGGGAAGGATTGTATTTATCTGGTAGTGGACATGCTCACAAAGTTTTCCCATTTCTTCGCCATCCCTTCTAAATATTCAACAACACAGGTGGCAAAATTATTCTTCAAGGAGGTTTTTAAGTTGCATGGGTTTCCCAAAACCATCATGAGTGATAGGGACAATCGATTCATGGGAGGCTTATGGAAAGAACTTTCCAGACTGGTCGGGACCGAACTTACACCCATCATGAGATACCATCCCCAAACTGATGGGAAAACGAAGATCGTAAATAAATGGCTTGAAGGGTATATGAGAAATTACATATCAGGACACCAAAAGGCTTGGATTAAATGGTTGCATCTCGGGGAGCACTGTTACAATACGTCCTATCATATGTCAATCGAGATGTCACCCTTCTGGAATCTATATGGATACGACGCCCCTACATTTGTTGATCAGATATTTGGGGAGAGTTGGGTCCCAAAAGCCAAATACTGGATCCAAGAGAGTCAAGACATCCTTAAGACTCTCAAAGACAATTTGCAGATGGCCCATAATCAACAAAAGATGTATGTGGATCGACATAGGGTGGAGTGTAGCCTCAAGGTGGGGGATTTGGTGTACTGTCTCCTACAACCTTATCGACAGTCGCCATTGAAAATGAGAGGCGTGGAGAAGTTGAAACCTCGATTTTATGGACCTTACAATATTCAATGGAAGATTGGGGAAGTGGCCTATGAGCTATAACTTCCAGAGGGGTGAAGGATACATAACGTTTTCCATGTTTCATGCCTCAAGAAGGCATTGGGAAAACATGTTGTCACTTCTACCGAGTTGCCACCATTAGATGAAGAAGGACAATTGGTTCTAGTTCCAGAAGAAATTTTGGAGGGCAGGGAACAGAGGCTGAGAAACAGGACTATCAAAGAGTACCTTGTCAAATGGAAATATTTGCCTATCGAAGACACTACATGGGAGGGTGAATAGGTGCTTCAACATTGCAGATTGAAATTGCTTGTGGACAAGCAATCTTGGGCAAGGAGGACTGTGATGTCCCCATCCACTTAAGAGTCGCAAGGGGAGAATTTCGCTAGCCTAATTAAGTTTCCGTGGGCTAAGGCGGAAAAGTAAACTAGGGGACATATTTCGCCTAGGAGAACTTCATAAAGTAAAAGGGGGAAAGAGGGGACAAGGGTCCTTGGATAATTAAAAGGTCACTATAAAATTATAAAGTAAGAAACCCACTAAAGTGTCTTTTATGTGATTTAAATAATAAAGGAGCGGGAAAAAGGCTCAACAAAAGATAAAAGGGAAAAATGAGGAATTTCCTCTCATTCCGGTTATTGTGAATTGAGAAAACGGTTTTGGAGATATCTTGAGAAAAGAGTCTAGGGTTTTGGAGGAACCCTTCATTGCTTCTGGTTTCGGTGTTGAAACTATACACCATAGATAGCCTTGGGGAATAGATCACTTCATATTTCTTCAATGAACTTCATGGTTGTTGAATAAAATCTTGTTTCTAGCTGAGTCTTCCATTTTGTGGCTGAGATAATCCTTGAGTAGGTCGACTGAGCTTGTTGGGTGAGTTCCTCTTCACTCAGAGTTCATATGCAGGTGTGGGCACCATTTTCCAAGTGGGACGCATTCCTTGGGACAAATCTCTTCAAATATGAGCGCTATCTCTGAGCTAGAGGTTGATTTCTTTTTTACTGTGGGTTGACTACTTCATTAGAGGTTGAGTTACAAGCTAGAGGGAGCTACCTTAACTGCTAGGCATAATCTTTATTGTTGGGCGCATTTACTGAAGTGGAGGGTCAAGTTTTACTTGTGGTGTTTCAGCTGTGTGTGTTGTTGGTTGTTTTTATGTTTATGGGCAGAGTTTGCAGTTGAGTGGGGCGAGTTTTAGTGGAAGGGACATGCTCCTTCCTTGCTGAGATCGATTTGCATATTGTGGGAGCTGCAACAGTTCCGTGGGTCGAATTTTGGGTGGTGTAGCTACCATTGGGGAGTGTGGAGACTGATATAAAAGAACTAGGTGTATGCTGGCTACGTGGGGGCTATTGGAAGCTGATATAGACATTTATGGGTGCAATTTGGAGGAGTATAACAACTGATCATCATCATTGTCATTTGCAAGAAGCTTCTGCAGTGTTATATCAGCCATAAGCTATTACCAAGTTCCTTCATTGTAATTGTTTACTTGTTGTTCACAATTTTGTTATGTATTGTAGCCATTAAAGTGTGCAAATTATAATTATGTTGTCATATGTATGCTTGAATTCAAAACAACAATAAAGAGATTTGTTTTTCAGTACATATATCATGTTAAGTGGATGCTTGCAAACTATTTCTCAATTTGTATGAACCAAATAATCAAGAATTTTGCAAAAAAATTCCTAGTGGGGATACTATAGGGAGTCGACTATTGACTTTGATTATGAGTACTTGTTTTATTTACGCATGTGCTATGATGATGATTCAGTTATGGATTTCATGTATATGAGTTATTAATATTATCTTTGTCAGTGGATGCAGACATGGTGACACTTGTTAATCTGACTCACATATGGAGTAGAGGGGTCATACACATATATCAGATGGAGAGGGAGAGGTGTGGCAACATCCCTGTTATGACCTACTAGCAATCCTGTTGTGACCAGAATTGAAGGTTAACAACTACCTTGTTCCTGAGAGGTTCACGATGTCGTGAGGGAAGAATGAGATAGTCGCTCATGAGGATTTCTGAGGGGCGCACAATAAGGTGGATTCCTTATTCCTCAGTAAGACCTTAGTCTCACACAAGGTCAACAAGTGGAGTATTGACTCCAAGCGTCAAACAACTTTAAAACCAAGTCATTGGCGAGTGGCACCCTTGGAGCGCGAAGGTGCCCCTTGAAGGGCATGTCACATGAATAAATTTATGAGTCAATAAGAAAATATAGAAGGCCTTATAAAATAAAATGAATATTGAGACTTTGTTAGAGAAGAGATACAAATTATTATTAAGTTATAAACCAGAAAACATAACCAAAAGTCTAAGTCTAGATGTTTTGACCAAGTAAAATTTTTATAAAATGGGTTAAGGGAATTTAGACTAAATAAACACTAGTAAAGGGAGAATAAGAATAAAAATTAAGGCATGTGCACAATGTGTGCCTGAAATCAATAAAAATATTTTTTAATAAAGAGAAATTGTTTTCTTGAGAGATTGGGTTGTCATCATAGAGTTAGAATCCTAAGTCAATCAAACTCTAAATACTAACTAAGAGAAGAGTCTTAATCAAACTCCAACTATAAATTAGTTAGGAGACACAATAAAAGAGAAATTGGGGAACTAAGGGACAACTAGGAGAAAAACTAGGAACTAATTGGGGATGTGAGAGAAAATGCATAATTATTTAAATTAAAAAGGATTAAACATGTGCAACTTGGGGAAAATGTGACATGCGTTGGGGGTGAATAATCTCTAATTTCATTATTAAAATTTAGCTAATTGTGCATGAGATGACAAGTGTCAAGGCAAATTTTCTTATAACAATAATGGTGAGGAAGAGTGAAGACACCCTATCACTGGATGGCTGAATTGTTTTCAAATTGTTTTGTGACTAAGTTTACTTGTGTGAGTTGGGCTACAATCTTGTGCAAGAGGTGGAAGCCTTTCCTTGCGAGGGAAATCTTGAGCTAGTTTTGGTTTGATATTCTGTGTGTGACCCCTTTGCAGCTTGGGGGGCTAAGGGGAAAGAAGAGTACCCCTAACGTTGGCTGGGAGGTACCGGTGAAAACCTTGGAATAACAAGCAAGAAGGTAAAAAGGATGTGGCGCAAGATTCAAGTTGAAAATCATCTTCAATTTCTATTATTTTTTTCTGGTTATGATATTTATCATTGTTCTAGTTAAATGATATTGTACGAAATGTTGATATAATATATTGATTATACATTTAGCCGAATGAATTATTCGAGACATTATTCATGAAATTATATATTGTTTGACGCATATATGGTTTAATGATTGAAATTCGAGACTTTCCTTATGTAATATATACATATATTGTTAAGCCCTAATGTTGGCTCATTACCCCTTAATTGGGGCATATTATATTAGTAATGTTATTTTATTTATGTCGACTTTAGGCCATTAGTTGTAATTATACCTCCTAGTCTCCTATATATACCAAGGAGATATTTTCATTTTGAATCATCTTGTACT